>LR737416.1:1377889-1399485 GCA_902655005.2 Marronus borbonicus | reverse complement strand
AGTACAAGTGTTATCATATAGCAATTTAATCAACAATTTGCATCTAGTTAAAAAAAAAAAAACGAAAAATGACGAAATATCATAATTGAGCGTGCTTGACCGAAATTGTATTTGACTATATCTCTACATCACAAACAAATTTTCCTAATAAAATTTCTGCGTATCTTTCAGAATAAGGGTAGTTTACTCTTGAGGGGTTTCCAAAGAAGCGCTGTTAGCACTGTTATTGTTAACCTCAGAGTGGATCTGCTATGTTTACCGTATGTTTGGGTTCATGCAGCAACTTTTATCAAGAATAAAATTTTTTGAGAAACGTATAATAAAAAAGTTTCCAATTTGTTGCCAACTTTTACAGACACACAGTATATATCTTTAGATACAAAATAATTTAATAATATTCTGGTTAACTAAAATAAATTCTTTATTATAAATACAAGATTTTATGAAATATTTTCTAATGTATACAATTTCGACTGTGATAAAAAAACGTAACTTATTCAACCTAACCTCCACCTACTTCCACACACTTTTCGAATGGGTGAAAACGACCGATCCATCTTTCAGAAAAGTGGTCGTCAAGCCAGCTTCTAATTAAATTAGTTGAATGCGCAGGGTATCCATCCTGCTGAAAGTAGACTGCATCTCTATTAATATCCTCCAACGATGGTAAAACAAAATTTTGTAACATATTTAAATAATTATGTTGATTTAAATTGTTTTCGAAAAAAAAGTGGCCAATAATTTTATTAAATAAAATTCCACACCACACATTTACTTTCTTATAACGCTGGTTTTTCCGATTAATATGAAAATTTGGATTCTCTTCTGCCCAATATCTGCAATTTTGGGATGACACATAACCATTAGCGGTAAAAGTAGCTTCATCCAAAAGCAAAATTTTATGATGGAAAAATTGATCCTCCATAACATTTTCTCCAACCCAAGTACTAAATTCTAATCTAAACGCATCGTCCCGGGGTTCCAGAGTATGAATAAATTTGGGTTTGAATGGGTGAATCTTGTATTCCTTAAAGGCTTTTTTACAGTAAGCTCTTGCTGACACTCAACTCCGCCGCTCTCTTACGTAGTGATATTTTTTGGATCTTCTAATACAGATCCCATAGCTAGAACAGTTAATGCATCATTAACGTTAAATTTGTTGATTGCTGTTCGATATGAAATATCACCAATTCCATTAATTCTTGATCAAATAAATTCGTTATTGCAATGTTAGCATAACTGTGATCATCGTAAATGTCGTGTCACTTAAATTTCCAAGAAGCAAATAATTAAATGTCAGCAGGATTTCAAGGCAATACGATAGATTCAAGCAATGAATCGACAAAAAATCATTGATCTCATCAACTTGTTGTGGACCCTCTGTTCGCATTCAAATCTTGAAATTTATTCCAAAGTTTTTTGTTATTTGATAAGAGATCTATAATACTCTCATGCTACACGTCTAGTTGACTTGAAACGCTTCAGCTCTCAAAAACTTCTCAGTTTTGTCTCTCAGACTAGACTACAATTTAATAGTATCCGTTGATTCATTTCACTAGAATGACGAATAACTTAGTAAATTGGTTTGCTCATTGTTTTACGAAGATTAACAGAACGAAATGTCAAATCATGGTCCGCCGAACGGAAGTTAGCCTGCTGTATCTGTTATATATGATCAGGCATAGTTATTATATAAAGACGGGGATTCTTCCAGCGAGTCCTTAAAAAACACTGCAAGTAATCGAATTATAAACAAACAATATGACATCCATACTCTAGATGAAGAAAGTATAAAAAATAATCATATATAGTTCTATTTAAAATAAAGTGGGCCTCTTCTTCACTACTTATCGATCTCTCTAGATACAGCGGAATATTTTTATACGATATTTTATGATGTATAATTCGAAAATTCTGACCTACTACCACTTGCAGTTAGGACACCTGTGTGTAAGAAGAAATATTTGTTACGATTTTGAACTTTAAATTGGCACAAACAATGCAAATTCTTCTTCTGTTCTTCCTTTTCGCCACTTTATCTTACGTCCGCTGTAATACTATTACTGTCTTTGCACTCGGTTGTACAAACAATTAATTATTCATACGTCTGGAAACCATTTACATTACTATACATATCTACGCTTGTATTTTAATATCCCGGGACAGACATACTAACGACGATAAATAAGGAGTTTATTTCCTCCGCCGTTCTTTTTTTCACGTTCCGTAAAGTGACACTAATTAGTGTTTAGAGGGAAGCCAAAAACGTTCTACGATTTGTAGAAACGTCGTACAAAAAATGGCAGTTAAATTGGTGTTGTAGATTTCAAAGAAATGCGGTCGGCTCGTCGACTTAAGAAGTTTGACAGCGAAGAGGTCTGTTTGTCGAGTGTTAGTTGCACCACGTTAAAGATTTTGTCGATTGTTTCGGTTGCATAGAGTATGGCCTGCTCGATTTTTACGGTTTAATGCGTACACGGCTCGAATTACGTCTATACGTGGGTTTTGTATAACTTTTTTTTTTAGACGAATGTTGTTCAAATTGAAAAAAAGATAACAGCAATATTCTTCCGTTATGTTTTTGAGTATGTTGTATGTTATTAAATAATTCCCAAATAAATACATTTATCGTAAAAAGTTGTTGGTATTTTGTTTATTAGGTTGATAAATCATCCAAATTAATGTATTGACCACTACACGGTCTAATATATGGATAAAATAACAATATAATATAGTAAAATATGTGATTTCATGTTAAATCTAACTATAATTTTTGTTAATCAATTAACGTGTATCGTGTGAACTGTGCCGATACTTTTGTGTTGTTTTTTTGTGAAATTGAGTTTTATTTCTGGACATAGTGTCCTTGTAGGTGTCCACACTTTTCCCGACAATATTTCCATTTCTTTAATCCATCTAAACAGTTCTTCTGTAAAATAGATGTGAATGCTTTTTCATTTGATCACTCAAATGTGAGACAGTGCGTTGTCTTGGTGGAACAAAATTCCCTTTTTCTTCCAATGCCGCCGTTCCATCGTACTTTTTGCTTTTAGTTTGTCAAGTAACGATGTGTGGTATGCCCCCAGTATTGTTTTTCCGTTTTCGAAATAGTCGACCAACTCCATAACTATCCCAAAAAATAGTCGCCATCAGCTTCCTGGTCGATAGAATAGTCCTAACTTTTTTCGGAACCGATTCACTCTTCGCAGTCCGCTGTTTCGAATGTGCCTGTACTTTGCCTCAATCAGCGTCAAAATTCTGACTTATTACGCTTAAACTGCTTTAATAAGCTCTAAAAATGTTCAGATCTTCAATCAATATACGACAAGAACATTTTTTCGCGTTGCCCACAGACTCTGCTGCCTCTCCAATCTTAATTTGACGGTCACACAGTCTGAACAATCTAACTGGCCAAAACTATTTGAGCTTTCAAATGAAGTCATGTTGGGCAGATAATTGTATTTGGGTGTTATTGAAGTCCTTCAACATAATGAAAATACACAACATTTTATAAAGTTATAATAATATTAATTTTCTTAGAAAATAATGACTTGATAATAATACACATAATTATTAATGTGAAGAAGCGTCTTCTTCATCTGGGAGGGTGCTTCCTTCATACGACATTCCGATACCATATCTTTTTCGTCCGAATCTACTTGGCCTTCTACTTCGTCTAATTTTATGAGAGCACTTGGTGGTATGTCTAAAACAAGCAACATATCTAAAGTTTTCTTAGGATATTAGAAGAATCTTATTCTTGCATGCTAGACTGATAATCTAAATCTCAAAGAGTCTTCAGATATGTCTTTATTTTTGCTTAAGTAATTGAATTCTTTTGCTGTTGCATCACAATATAGCACCTCATTATTGATTTGGTCAAAGTTGCAGCATTATATATTTTGGTACCAACCATTGTAAAAGTCATATGGTGTATACTCTATCTGCCAATTTTACTTTCGGGTGCTGCAGCATCTTCGATATAATTGATTTTGTCATTGGTAATGCTTCGTCTCTTTGATAAAATGTATTCCTACACTATTCTAATCTTCATTAATAATATATCCTTTGTCTAGGCAGATTGCGCAAATACTACATTGTGGGTCGCCTAGTACCATTCGATGAACTTTTTCGATGTTATCAGTGGTGGTTGCAGTTCTTTGTCGTCTCGAATGTTCATCGTCAACCAATCTAAAACGTTCAAATTCGTCTGCTCAAAATTTCGCTAGTAAATAATGGTGCAGAGTCTCCGTAAACAGCGTCTCTCTTGGCTTTAATTTGCGTAGGCGTATTATGACGTTCGATCGATGTTCGATTTTTTCCATTTTTACAGAAGCACTGACATCGACTGACACAAACGACGGTTAAACAATAACTAAATGTTCTATTGTTGAAATTTTCAAAGGTATTTTTCAACGAGTAACGTCATCTTCGCACTGAGGCTTGCAACTGTTCAGACTACTCTCGTATGTTGTACGTAGAAAATAGATGATTGTTATTGATATGTAAACTAAACTCTTCTTAGAAGGGGACACCAGTAACTGGAAAATTAATATTTCGGTGAAACTCTGGACGCTGAAAAGGTTCCTGCATATAAGAACAATACAATGTTTGAGGTGCATAGTCTTCAGGATTATACGAGTTAGTTTTGGAAAAAATATCTGAAAATACCCTCGATAATTTCGTATAAATGTAGTTTATAAAATTAAAACTGTGTTGTCATAAAAAAGGAAAAAACCTTTTCGTATTTTAGTATATCCGTGTTATTGTAAATCATCATCGAAATCATAAATTTTTTAATTTTTCTAATAATGAAAATAGTACAATATCAATGATTTTTTTGCATTTTTTGGAGTAGGGTCAAACGGATTTGACCATACAAAATGGACTTATCGAGCTGAACGGACATAACCGGCGAAGTTGGTGGGTCGGATTGGTAAACGTGGCGAGCCGAGCTGACAAATGTGTCGGTCCGGGCTAATAAAGGTCGAGGCCTATAAAAAACTCAAAATGCCCACCTCTAATGCACGTATATCGACAACTCTAGTTTGTGCTTTTTTTAAATTGTAGCCATTAAACGATATTATGTAAACTACAGCTACTGCTTCTATTATATGTCGTAGATTAGAATATGTGCTTTAAACATTGCTAACTGTAACAATTAAACTGACTCTTTCGTGGTTTTTTGTGGTGTCTTTTAATTTCCAAAGGATTTTTTCAATTATACACTATCGCTTTGTGAGTAATGGAGGAAAGCCATTCATAAACCTATTTCTGTAACCAAGAAAAAAAAATCATGTTAGTCAAATTAACCAATGTTGTTTAAAGAATATATTATGAAATGTAATCCTCCAAAATGTAACTTGTGTTATGTAGCAATATTGTATCTACTTTGCATTTTATATTGTGTAACAGCTCATATTACACTATACGTCCAATATTTCGGATATGATGCCAATATTGGGTAATAACAATATCGACCTGTCATAATAATAACCAAAAATGTTTGCATATCTCCAGATATCGTCGACTCCGTACTTGATTATAACGATAACAATAAACGGGTGATAACATTAACAGTCACATTAACCGGGGGTTACTAAATATGAATCACATACATCAGCACGCCATTTTGTGTAGGAATATGCTTTAAATTTAGATTCATTAATGTAAATCATTAGCTGCTGTATGACAAACAAATTTGGGAAAAACAATTCTTGGAAATGATAATTGTGCAATTATAAAGTTTCCAATGAATTTCCGTATTTTCACAGTAAGTAAGAATCATTATTTGCGCAAATTTATTTATCAGTAATTTGTTTAAATACAAAAAAAAAGGAATTAGTTTTTCGCGTGATCCCTTCTTATTCATCTTCTCAACTTTTGACTATTATTCATTGAATAAAAGAGTATATTTCATGTACTGGTCGGTTATTTATAAATAGACATATTGGTATATACTTTAAAATAGGAATTTGAAATTGATCTGTGCCATATTAATTAATTTTATGCAACAAGTGGAATAAATAAGCGTGGGGCACCGTCACGAACCGATTTAAATGCATCCAGTCGAGGTGACCTTCATATAACCCGTGTCGTCTTATCAATTAAACGACTTTCTGTTTTGATTACGATTGAGAGCGAGATTTCACACTTTACCGTGTGTGCAACATGCAGAATGCATGTGATATACGAGACGATCTATTTTTTTAAACGAAGGTTACTTAAAAACAAAGTTAAAACAACATTTTGTAGATATGTATATGTTGTCTCATTCGATAATCGGAATATACAATTGTAGCAGACAGTCGTAAAAGGTTACCGTGAATTTGACTGAAACGTTTAGTAACTCGCTAGTTTTATATACCTAACCCTTAATAAACTCTATAGTTGGCAATTTTTTGAAATAAAAAAGAAATCTCAATATATTTTGTTAGCTTTAAATTGAATAGTCGTCTTTCTTAGGATTTACTGAAAATTTTGTGAGTATCTGTAATTTATACTGCGTTAATAATAATTCATGCTTTCACTGGGGCGTCTTAATATGTTCACCTGTAGCATTCGCTGTGCAGTAGGGGAAATCGCGAAAACCTCAATTTGTGGATTGTCACCTTTGGAGTTCGAACCAGGAACCCCGTGATTGATAGTCAAGCCCGCTAAGTGCTGCGCTACCAGTCCCTTTTTTTTAACTTACTTTAACTTTGTAACAGCGTACAAAAGATATCGCTAAATACAAAGTCCATTAACAATTTCTGAATTGATACCGTTCTAGAATTGGCTTCCTTCATTTTTGTCCATTAATGGAACTTTTTTCATGATCACAATAAGTGAAAATTAAATATGGTTCAAGCAAGAGTACTACTTAATCTTGAGTTAACCATAATCTTGCAAAATAACAAACACTTATTTGGTTTTAATTTATTCATCTGATACGATTTTCTAATAATGTAATAAATCCGTTTAAACTTGGTTTTTATAAAATTGAACACGCTAAGCACTAAGTTTGTATTAAGCCAGTAAATAAAAATAGAGAAAAATGTCAGCCAAAACATTGAAATGAAGAATGTGATATAAGTTGCAACATGTATCTGTCTCTAAAATATGGAACAAATTAATTATTTCTTGAACTAAACATTGGAAGTATTTTTAGTTTCAGTTATATTCCCGTTCTATTGTGTATTTTAATTTGTTATTAAGGTTATTCCAGATATTGAGTGTGTGATCAATTTTGTCACTAGATAAGGAGACAAGTAGGTCATCGACATATTGAAAAATGAAGGGAAAGTGGAAGCCAATGCTTTCTTCGACATAATACAATTAACAATTCATAACAGTTTCAGTTATGGAAGGGTTGATAGCTCTTGTCATATTGAAGAACTGGAAATTTGAGAATAAAAAATGACAAAAAGAACATGTAACATTTCAATAAACAGAGGGCGAGGTGTATTGAAAATTTCCGCAATCAAGTGAAAGTTACTGAATTCTAAGGGATATTGGTAAAAATAGTGTAAAGCCAGTGTAAAACCGGCGAGTGGGCTGTGAAAATTGAAAACTGTCTCTGTTATAGGCAATAGATTTAGTAATAGTGTAACAAGCTACCAACATTCAACATGCGTAGACACGCGTTTCGCTGTACTACGGCTTATCAGTACACCTCTGTGGAAGATGGTAGCGTAATCGAAGTTGTCGTATATATTATACGGAGATTGAACTAAAGTGTACGTATGAGAACATCAAAGATATTCTAATATGGGAAGGCGCTTACGTGAGGCTGTTGATCGGCCATTATTTATAATAATAATAATAACCTAGTGACTAGTGCTACCTTAAGCCCATTTGATATGACATTTTTGATGACAAATTTGTTGTCAAATGAGAGAATCTTTACGAAAACCAATAAACACATAGGATCGTAATTTGTTCTTGTCAGTTTATATCAAATTTGATCATTATATCAAACGGGGTTTACGCAAGAAAGAGAGTGTAGTTATTTCAATCTGATATCACTTTGATCTGTGACTTCGAAAATGTTAAAAATTAATATCTGTGGATGAAGTCGGAATGTTATTTTTCGATTTTTAACAGAACAGATAATAGTGCAAAGGGGAAAACTAAACTATCCTTTTTACCGGTTTAACGTTAGAAATAATATCTGCATATCGATTTCGAGAAGAATCGTTCTATATACATTACATATAAAAGCATACAAATCTCGTCAACATGTGCATGCATTTGTGATAGAGACTATATACTTACATATATACGATTCGAATAGGACAACAGGATAAATTATTATCGCAGTTCGCCCGGCTTAAGGTTGCGGGTTATCTCGCAGGTCAATGGAAAGAAAACTGACATTCAACGACCAACCGTACACATTTCAACTTCAAGGCTCACTGATTCCCAATAGTCTGTGCATGATTTAATTTCAAACATTTACGAATAATAAATAAATATATAAATACTACACGCTTACTGGAGATGTTGGTCGAATGTGCTTTGATATTGATGTACTTACACCTACATACATGCGCTAGAATAAAGTTTCTTACTTATTACTATAGAAATTAAATAAATAAATAATTTAACCTAAAAATATGCATGATAAAAAGGCGTGATGTTAAGTAATGAAAGAAGAAGATATAGAAACTGTTTTAATTATTTTATTAATTATCGTAAGTTTTTTCTAATTAAAATCTAAACTCTCGAGTTATATAGTAAAGGAAATAACATACTTGAAGTTAAAAATTGCCCAGAAAATTGTTCTAAATAGTCTAACAATAAATAATGATAGTAATTCAATTTTTTAAAACGCTATGACGGGAATATGACGGAATTTAGACTACTAACATCTTAGTAATCTTTAAGTTTAGATTTTTATAAAAAAAAACTAAAATAATATACAAGGCTTTCTAACAAAAAAATATGCCATATTAACTAACGCAATATTATAAACATTTCGTTAACAATTCGGAAATGCAACAATGTATAGCATGTTCCATTTAATTTTTGGTAACTATGAACTTATGAGTACGTTTTAATATAATTTTAAATCATGCCCTAAATCGGACCTCATAAGAAAATATCATTTTGAATTTGTTCATACTCTATAAACACAATCGAGTTTTTTGACTTTTGTCTATGTAGTGCAACTTATTATTTTTTTCTTGTTTAGAAACCGATAGCAGTCAAAAGGAGGCAATTCCGTAGAAGAAAGATGTCACGATTCAACAGAAAGTTTTGCCATCTAAATCAGGCACGTAATTCTTGTACAGCCGCATTTACGCATACGCGGATCCAGCCGCAGAATTGCTCGAGCACGTCAAAATTTCAAGATATCTGAAATATAAAGTACAGTTTGCTTACTTCTGCTTATATACATTTAGTAGCATCGTTTTCCTTCAAAATTCAATTTAAATCTATAGCATTTCGTAAGCATCTGGTGAAAATTAAAGCTTTATTTTTGGCACCTATAAATTTTATTTGATGAGTTTCTCCAAAATGTTTTCCTACGGAGATATTTTAATTGTTTTAACTGATTAGTGATCGGTGACCCCGAAAATCTCCGAGTAACATTTCTTAAGCGATATTAGGCTATAATGCATAACGTTTTCGAAGCACTATAGATTGAACTTGGTGTATCTCGAGAAGAAAAAGCAGACTGAAGCAAATGAAAACGTATTTTGAAGAGAAAGAATGTAACAAAAATAGCCTAATTATATAAATGTCAGTTATAAAGTCAATTTCTTTGTGATACATCCTTAATACGATTCTTTTAAAATGGAGCAATATATCTTTTTATAATTGCCGGATGTTTTAACAATTATTTTAAATAATCTTTACCTAATTAAATATAATTTACGTCCTGCATCTTTATATTAATCATTTGGACGTAACTTGGTAGCTATGTTTACGTTTTTAAAAGTCTAGTGCCTTATTTGTTCGACAGAAAAAGCCATTCCATAATGGAATGACAAGAACAGCAGCACCTTTAGTGTTCCATCCATTTAGCGAGTAAATATTTACTGTTTTAACATCAGATTATTGGTTTAGGGCTTGACGCGAATGTGGCCTTAATAGATTACATAGATTTTTTTGGTAAATTACGCTTTAAAATTTAGAACCATATGTTAGTAGATGGGCTTTTTTTTTAATTATTGTAATAATATTGATATAAAGCATAAGAGGCGTAAGTTATCCATGCGTATTTGTATATATTTATTAAAAGTAAGTAAGTATTCTTACAACTTATAACCTTCCGAGAACATTTACTATTCAAACAGAATCTTCCTTAAAAATATTTTGCACAATGCTAATATTTAATTGAATAACAAATCTATTTCCTATCGTTTACGAGGGTAGCGTTTTAAGTTTTCACAAACGACCACTAGGTAGCACTATTGATATTTTACATTACAATGTTCATAAAATTTTACATTTGTTTGAAGCCGTGGCAGTATAGAAATCGGCCGAGTAATTTGTTTGCAGTGAGCGTTTAAAAAAAGAAATTCTGCGTGAAGATTTTCCTTGCATGATTTTTTTGGGAATTTAGTAAAAGCCTAACACAACAACAATATTCCGAATCGCTTCGCTTAATTTTTGATAATGAACCATCATCAGAAAAAATTGTTTTTGCAAAATTTCGTTGTGATCGTGTTTTCGTCAGTGATGAAAATCGGTGGTTGTTCCAAAAAACATCGATGCTGTGCGCAACATGATAGTTAGATCTGTTCCCAACGGATTCCACATAATTTGACCCAAGCACAAAAAAGACTCGCTTCAATTGAGGAGAGGAATACTCGATCTATGTACAACATCGCAACAGATGACGAAATTTAAATATATATAGGTGGAAGCTAACCAATAATCAACTGTTTGGTCTCAGATGAACCGAATCCAACAAAAGTTGTTCTTCTATAGAGCACTTCCAGGAAAATGATTGTTTCCTTCGTTGTGATATACATGTGGCAAGCAATGTGTTGGAGGATTGAAGAACACTTAATGCTAAGTGGACAGCGATTTCTATCATCTCAAGAAGCTGTTGAAGCCTTCAAAAGCCATCTTTTGGAGATGCCACCTTCAGAGCGGAGAAAACATTTCGAGAATTGATTCGAATGCATCCAGAAGTCTATAAATTTTAATGGCCAGTATTTTGGAAAGCAATGAAACGATTTGTACCAAAAGGTGTGTTTTCTTTCATTATTTTTGTAAGAACTTAAAAGATATCCCCCACACAAAAACAGCATGACATCAAGATACAAACTTTAATTATTTTATTGGCATGCTGCCAATTGAGTACGTCTACTCATGTTTTTTGTTTATTTTCATGTTTTATAGTGGCAAATTAAACTAAATAAGGTTTGTGCTCAGGAACTGATTTGGCCATAGCAATTGCATTTTTTTTTTATTTAATCTTCAGATATATGTAACTTCACATAGTGATCCTATAGAGTTGGCGACAAAAGCATCCACAAAATATAACATTTGCTTAAATATGAATTTTACCATTTATTTATTTATTTTATTTTTTATAATAGTGCGATATAAATAAAGCTCTTGCCATTAATTAGTAGACATTTTAGCCAAAACTTGCAATATTTAAAAGTTTAACAATCTAAACTTCGATCGTAAACGTCAATTCAATACATATTGTTCAGCTACGCCCACGATGCCTCTCACAAAATTAACGGTACAAAACGTAGATGGACCGTACAAATCTTTTACAAATATTTGTTTATTTGGCTACCTACAATGTGTACGTTCTCTGAGATAAATTATGTATTTGCTTTACATTAACTTCTTAAACAACAGCACCAGGAGCCGTTGGCTTCCTTGTTTTGAAACATCGATTGGTGTGTAGTGCTTGAGTTGTGGTACTTACAAAGAACACGAGACCACGTAATGCATTTGCCTTGAAGTACAAAGGTACATATCTGCTACCTGCTTCTTGTGAGTTTGTTTACAATCGGTAATGTGCTGAATATTGCTAGAGAGACAGTTCGTGCGCAAATATTAGTCCACACTCTTGTATTTTATAAATTTTAAAAATTGTGGTGTACTCGTCCCATTAAGTAATGTTTCTGACATAAGTTAATTCATTTGGTGGCGAATCCATAAACAAAGTTTTTCAACTATTTTCTTCAATTGTTCTCTTTCTACTGAATTTATGTTGGACCGAATCTTTTTCTCATAATTGATTTTGTTCTACTTTATTTCTTACCACACTAACTTTTCACTATGTTTCAATTATGTTATTATTATTAATATTCTTTCTCTAGCACCCTTCAGAACTTGATCTTAAATAATGTTTTTGCTTTCAGACTTGGTCAAACGTCATTAATCAATATATCAATTTATTGAATTCTAAATTTGTGTAAATGGACCGCACCGTATGTAGATATTTTATTCATTCATCTAGAAGGTTTTCTAGCCTTATTAGGAAGTCGCTTGATATTGATTCTAATAATAATTACTACTTTGGTAATATATTAACATATCGCCCTTTCTAATGCATCAAAATACTTAAAGAGTCAAGAAGATGAGAATGCAAATTAATTATTCTTTGAATTGAAAGTAGTACAGAAAATAATTATCGCTAACATTATACGAAATTATTATCTGCCTTCGGTTGCAGTAACCATCAACTGTCATAAGTATACAAGTATAAACATTTATTTTGCTATTAATTCCGTATTGTAATAATTTTAAGTTTGATATTAGTTTAAATAATAGTGCTTGTTACTTAGTGTAGGAGTTTATTTCCATTATAAAAATATAACATAAGAAATGATTTGCCTTGTCCTCTACAGCATTTATGCTTATTCATTGTTAACACCTCTCATATTTGGAAAACAGAAGTTCAGTCAAAAATATTTAAATTCGAACATTTTATAATCAAACTTTGTAAAAATCAGTAGATGCGAAGCCTGTTATGATTAACAAAAGACCCTCCCAATATGAGATTGAAGTCCCCAAAACATAACATTGGCGGTAGGTGGTTTACATATTGACTAAATATGCTGCTAAAGATGCTGAAGGGTGGAAATAAAAGACTCTTTTTCTCACAACATTCTTATAATTGGTCAAAAATAATGCGGCCGGTTTCGCGCTTGTTTTTGATCAATTATAAGAATTTTTGCAAGAAAAAGATCTTTCATAATCAAACCTCGGTGTAAGGTATTCATATCAAAGGGTATATGATGTGATTATTTAAATGTAAATACATCGAAAACGGAATACGTTTCTATATTCTTAAGTATTGAACAATATTTCGCGGGCAATGCTGTAAACATTGATGCAATATTCATCAAACATCTTCTGGTAATATAATTGGGCATGTTTTGTTGGAAAAATACTTCAAAAATTTCAGCTATGTTGGACGCTCGGTTATTGTTTAATAGTCATTTGAGGTCATTGAGTCATTTAATAATCATTTGAGGTATATGAGGTTTATTGAGGTTTGTGTTTCTGTATAAACTCAAAAAAAAACGAATATCCATCCGTCATTAAATTCTTGTATTTGAAACACAATATGCCTGCGCAAATTAAAGCCAAAATGGAGGCTGTTTACAGCAACCCTGTGAGCACAGTAAAATTTTGGGCAGTTGCGTTGTACCAGCTGGATTGACGATGAACGTTCGGGACGGCTGAAAATTGTAACCACTACATCGGAAAACTTCACCAAACTGTGCTAGACGACCATTGAACAAAGATTAGAGAGATAACAGACTGTGGACATCTCAAAAAAGCGGGTTTGCCATATATTGCCTGAAGACTTGACATGAAAAGGCTAACCACGCATTAGGTGCTGCGCTTGCTCACTCAGGACCAAAAATGCATTCGAATGAATACTTCGAAAGCGGTTTAAGTGAAATAAATCGGAGTTTTAGTGTCAATTAATAACTGCAAACGAGACTTGGATGCGTTGAATCGAAACACTGGATTGCGAAGAGTGGATCCGGTGTAAGAAAAAAAGGTGAAGACTGCTCAATCGGGGATTATTTTTTTGGATAATCATGGATTTAAGTTAATCAACTATCTTGAGAAGGAAAAAAATAATAACGGGGGCATACTACACATCATTACTTGACAAGTTAAAGAGAAAAATTGCTGGAAAATTGCCGCATTTAAAGAAAAAAGCTTTGTTCCACCTGGATAACGCACAGTAAGCGCCATTGCAATAATTGGCGAATCGGTGTTTGAATTGGTAAACCATCCACACTATTTACCAGATCTTGTCCCAGGGACATTTTTTTGTTTCCTAAGTTCAAAATATCGCTCGCAGGACAGAGATTTTCACCGAATATTTTTTCTTCTCCATTTTCCATTTTCTCTGAACTGCTTAGGAAACATTTTTCGCAAACATACTAGGTGGACACGCTGTATATGTGTATATATTACAAATGATTCGAAATCAACACTTACAGGTACAGTACTGATTTAGGTCTGGTAGAGAAATAAACGATATTACAACAACTATTTGACAAAACAATAGAAACAAATGAAGCAATATGCATGTGCTTTATAGATATTTCAAAACCTTTCCAACAAATAGAACTGATATACCGGCTAAATGAACAGAAATGAATATAAATAACGAAATCATTACTAGTACCTCAAATTTATACACAGAAACTATAAACTGTATTGTAACAAATAGACTATCCCGAAGACTTACTTACATGAACTTCTGGTATAAGACAAGAAGGAACATTAAGTCTTTACCTGTATACCATTATAATGGATGAAATTATTAAAGGATGCAATAAAAGAATAAAGAAAACAAAATGGCGACCGATATATGGAAATATATATTGGGAAATTTTGAAAACTTGGCAGAACACTAAGGCTGATATACACATTTCAGTAATGAAAATTGTACTTGTTTGGCATCCTATTTTCTGTAAATTTAGCTTCATTAGTCTAGATAATATTGTCAAAAATTAATTCGTGCTCTTGAGACCATATTAAAATAAATTTCTACAAGGGTATGCCACAATACACGTTTCGAAATCTTGAGAAATATCAATTTTAGATGAATGAATGAATATAACATTTTTGTTGTGTTTTTATGAAAGTAGTTTCATAAGAAAAAATAAGTAGTTGTATTTAAAAAAATATTTTGACGCTTTTGCCATCTGAAAAAGCGTCAAAATTGTTTAATGTTCGCGAAAAAATCATCCAGATTCTGATACCCTATACGGTCAGCAGTTCCGCAAATTTCAATCAGCAACAATCTTAAAATTGAATTAGGAATTCAAAAATGTATTAATATATAGGCAGCAGAAGATGGGAAGACCGAAATAGAAATAGAAGAAAGTTTAAAAGCCAACACCAGATTATATTACTCGTTAATTAAACAAATATTTAACAAAAAAGAACTGAAAGCAAATACTACAAAACCATAGGAAGTGATTCAGATGAGTGGAAAAAATTCCGATCTGTAATCTTCCACCCTTATAGACATACGATTCGGAAATGTAGGAATTAAACAAACAGTAAAGATGAAGAAGTACGATCAAAATAAGAATTGCAGGATTAGGACTGGAAGACAGAACATTGAGCAAAGAAGCACCGATATAGTTTGGTCACATATGCAGAATGCCTAACACGAGACTAACCAAGAAAGTGTGGAAAACAAGAAAAACTAAAATGAACACGAATAGTAGGCTAGGAATGAAATGGAACGATGAGATTGGCAGATATCTGAGGGAAAAGGAACTGGAGCGGAGAGAAGCCGAAATTTTAGCAAGAGATACAAGCAAATGCAGAAATAAAATAAAAAAATACAAAAACACTAGCAATTAGCCGGTGCACGAGTATCGATTTCGATGCACTTTTTTATCTAAACATAAGAGGGTTATCAAAAAAAGGTTTCTTGTAACTAATGATTGATGGTTTTGGGTTTTTCATTACTTAATTTCCAAGAGGTGCTGTTAATTTTTGATTTCGAATGAAGACAGTCACAGAGTGTAGTAAACATGAGAATCATGCTAATATTGTTTTTCTTGTTCTTTCTTCTTGTACATAATTTGAATTATATATAATTCAAATTAATTTATAGAGAAACAGGAAAATATGTCAGGTTTTATAGGTATTGAATGCGCAATCTCTTAACAATCGACGTTTAAGTACTTTAGTAAAATTCTTGGAATCAACGTAACTTATCTGTAGAGATACCACTTCCGATATTTTATTATCTATGATGCTAGTTTTTAGCAAGCTCTCTATATTATGGATGGATTATTTAATAAATTCATTAAACTTGAATCGATTTGTTTTTTAAAGAAATGTTCGGATGGGTCAATTTTATTTTTTTTAAATAAACATTTTTGCATAAAATTTTCTCCACTGTTGGATTAAAAGTAATTACATCATCGACAATCTTTTTAAATTACAACTTCGGATTTTTTTATTTTGATGGATCATTTAATGGTCTAAACGGCTTCATCATTTTGATACCCCACATAAGAAATTTTTCGAATAAAAGTCATTTAAAGAATGAAAATAATAAAATAAATTTTATTAATAATAAAAAGCAAAGATAATAAAATAAAGTCTGTTATTCCAGAAATAGAGTGGCTGTTTCCTTTGAATTGAACGTTTGAGATGCTATCCACTGCACATAGTAAAGAGATAAGTTTTTACAGATCAAACAAAAATACTAAACAATCACCGTTACACACTCTCATATGTCAAATACTCTAAAAGAGATTTGAAAGTTAACTAAGGATAGATCATTAAGTGAAACTGAGCCCATAGAAATTCCAATTCTTGCTGGATGCGGCGTTAAAACCAGAACTGACTAGAAGAAACAGTGACAGTGAGTAAAATCGAGAGAAAACTGAGCATGTCAAAATACACGGTGTATCTCGATCAATTACAGCAGACAATGAATTTGTCACAGCGATCGGTACTACGTTGAAAACAAAAACATACCGTCCTTACAAAATACAACTGTTAAAAACACAATAAAACTGAGCTTAATCGGCGAATGTAGTTTTGTAATATACCTAATACACGCTTCATTCACGAAATCCTCTTTCCGGATAAAATCTCATTTTGACTAAATGGAACAATAAATCGACTGAACTGTAGGTATTGGAATAGAGCCTCGTAAAGTTAATGCGTAGGCAGGGGCAGTTGACAATAGATGGTCTTTTCTTCTTTGATGAAATTCTTACGGGGCAGCGATATCTGGATTTTTTGAGGAATGCACTTATACCTTCTCTTGCAGAAAATTTTCGAAATGAAGATGATCTTGACTTATCAAATGGCGACAAGATGCTGCACCTTCCCACTTATCACGTCCTGTTTGCGAGTTTTTAAACCATTGCTTTCATAAGAGGTGGATCAGTAGGTCAACAAAGTGACCCGCTAGATCTCCTGAACTTATGCCTCTTGATTTTTTCTTATGGAGAAATTTAAAACCAAAAATCTACGTTCATAGACTGAAAAAACTAGAAATGTTGAATTAATCCTGACGTTATTCGCAATGTACAAAATTAATCTGTCCGTATAGATGTATTTATTGTCAAGAGGGCCGTGGATGCTATTTCAAACATTTGACTCCAAGGAAACAATCATTTCATTCCTTGAATAACAATATATATTTTTGCTTTTTGTTATTAATAACATTTATGTTTTCCACTTTTATTCGAAAAATTTCTTGTGTGGGTATTAAAATTTTGATGGCACCCTTTAAACTTATCAAAGTAAAAGAAAAAAATCGGGAGTTGTCTTTTAAAAAAATTGTCTATGACATCATTAGGTACTTGGAAACCAGAAGTGGGGGAAACGTAAATTTGATACATTTCTTCGAAAAACAAATTGCTTCGAATTTAATAAATTTATGCGATAATTTTGCCGCACAGTGTGTACCTATGCGATACCAGTATATGTTTTTATTAGGTTATTTCTCCGTGTCTATAGGGCGCAGATTCGTAAAGATACTTACCGGTATCCATTGTAGTTCCTGAAAACATAAATCGCCCGCCAAAACTTGTAGATAGTCACAATTTAATGCTGAATAAATAAGCGTCGACTGGCCGTCTTCTCTAATTCATACACAAACTTTAATGATTCATATTTTGTTTTTGAACGCACAATTAGCGAAATAGAAGGCGCATCCAGAGTTCTCCCTCAGTACACTACTACCGAGCGTTCATTCGGAACCGTGTCCTTCCTGCACCGGCTCACTTCATTTACTTCACTCGAGTCGGCGAAAAGGTGTTTTTTATCCTGATAGTAGTTCTCACGATATTCGTTTAGCACGGTTCTCGCGATAAACGATTCTCTCGCATTACGTAATACATTCGTTCCGGACTGGTAACGACCGGACTGGACGTTTCGAGTACTCCGCTTGACTGAACGCACGAAATCTCTCAGTCGATTCTTGAGAATGATAAATCTCGGAAACCATTTGAGTGGAAAGTTCGGAGCGCGTAAAAGTTATATGCGACGTGTAAAATCTACGCTGGCCACGCCTTGCGCCTATAAAATGGCCGTGGACGGACGCCTACGAACTGAGGAAGGCGGTCGTTGGCGATTAACCATCGCTATTGGTTACGTTTGAGAGATTTCCCAGTGACTCCTTCCACAAGTTAGGTCTTGTAAGAAGGATTTACTCCTGTTCGTCTTTGGTCTTTTTTCCGGTGGCAATTTTAAAGGCCACACATTAATTGTAAAATATTTCTACCTTAAAGAATAAAAATAATCTGCCAAATGCATATCTATAGTACGTTTCACCCTATGATTTTCAAGTGTTGCGCTTATAAGAACAGCTGTTAGACTGCTTGCGCACGACTAGCAAAACCGGCAATGGTGGTAAGTAAACACGTAAGAATGTATGAGACTTTGTGCACGGGGAACTTACAGACGATGTAGTCGCTCGTTATAATTTCGACGAGGAATATACGACTGATGGTCGGCCCAGAGTGAGGTATTTGGTTTTAGAAGTTAGGCAAAGTAATTTTTTTAGGTAAAATGGATTCTACAGTGTTTGTTTAGTATTTTGGCGTTAATTTAAAGTATTTGATGGTAAATAACTCAATTAAAACATTAATAACAAAATTAGATAAATTGAAAAAATCTAATTTTCCTCTTCTTCATCACTACTTAAATCGTTGGTCTCCAGTTCAGTGCCATAGGGCTCAGCAGACAGAAGTAAAAAGGAAAAATATGTTATTTTCCTTTTTGGAGTGTTCCTCATGCTAGTAGGTAGAGGATCAGATATTGCCAAAATCGATTTAATACACGTCAGCTGTACGCGAAAATTTTCGAGAATAACTTAATGTACAGTGTGTCCACGGATTTGGTGCAAACTTATACAACAGTGAACGTTGTTACATTTTTTAAACCATTTTATGTTTTAGTTTTTTTTATACATGTTTTTAGATGTAAAACAATTTAATAAAATTCTGGTTAACTAAAATAAATTCTTTATTACAAATACAAGATTTTATGAAATATTTTCTACTGTATATAAATTCGAATGTGATAAAAAACAATAAATAATTTATTCAACGTAACCTCCACCTACTTCCACACACTTTTCGACCCTATACCTAAATTCTCTGTAAACGTTCCTAAATGTTCTTACATCAATCTCACTAATTACTGTTTGTATTTTATCTTTTAATGCTCCCAAATTCGTATCGTAATTATTATTTTCGTACACTCTTTGTCTAACGTGTCCATAAAAATCAAAATCCATCGGCGTTAAATCGGGTGAGCGAGCTGGCCTATGAATAGGTCTAAAACGACCGATCCATCTTTCAGGAAAGTGGTCGTCAAGCCAGTTTCTAATTAAATTAGTTGAATGCGCAGGCCATCCATCCTGCTGAAAGTAGATTGCATCTCTGTTAATATCCTCCAACGATGGTAAAACAAAATTTTGTAACATATCCAAATAATTATGTTGATTTAAATTGTTTTCGAAAAAAAGGTGCCAATAATTTTATTGAATAAAATTCCACACCGCACAATACGAAATTTTGTTTTCTCTTCTGCCTAATATCTGCAATTTTGGGATGACACATTAGTGGTAAAAGTAGCTTCATCCGAAAACAAAATTTTATGATGAAAAAAATTGATCCACCATAACATTTTCTCCAACCCAAGTACTACATTCTAATCTAAACGTATCGTTTCTTTGTAACAGAGCCAGTTTCATCCAATTTCTTAACAACCTTTTTCAAAGGATTAATAGCGATAGTAATGCCGGGGAATTTAGCGTTAAATTTGTTGATCGCTGTACGATATGAAATATCATCAATTCCATAACACTTAATCAAATAGCTTCTGCCACTTCTTCTGAAAACTAGCCAATTGGAAATGACTTCTGATCTGTAGCGAAGTATTTTGTGTATAGTGGGTGACATTGGATAGCATTTGTCTACAATTACGCACATCTTTTCCATTTCCACTACGTACTTTTAGAAGGTAACAATATTAATTCTGTATAATACAGAATAATTTTATATATGTATATATAAAAGATACATTAAAGAAATGTTTATTTCAGTAATCAAAAAACCTTCTACTGGTATTTCTAAAGGTCATCTTGGGGACGTCCACAAGAACGCTCATTTTTTTTTAATATCATTTTTTTCTCTTAAACAAGATCTTTGCGTGCGTTCTTGACTGCCATTTCTTTATAGACAATTTCAAAGGAATTTGAAGACAAATCTTATTATAGTGTGCGGTATGGAAAGGCCAAACTTCAACAATTTTTCCTTACTGCCTATTTTTTTCGTTAAATCATTAAATTCTTGAGAGGTTTGCCGCATTACATATCAGCCGTGATAAATAAAATTAATCATTCTTGTTTATCTTTCATTTATGATTTTATTGCTTTGGGGGCATTTATTTAGGTTTCTGTATGTCGAACATCAACATATTCGTGATTAAATTTTATTCTAATAGGTTTGCAATATCGTGGTGATGATGGAGTCGAATTTTGCTAAACTACTTCCTTCTCTTCGCCACAGTAACACACAGTAACTGTAACGGCACTACAGAGCTCTGAAAAATGTTCGCATCGGAGTCATTTTCGTTTCCAAATTTCATCTTATACCGAACTTGTTGTGACTCATCATACCCCATTTATATATCAAGTAATACAAAATAGTGTTTCTCATCCTGTGGGAGTGCATCTTCTACATTCTTCAAATATATATCAAGCATTCGTCGAGAGCTATCGTGTTTGTCTTTATTTGACCTTATTTTATTTCTAATAAGGAGCTTGTGGAGAAGATGCCAAGTGGGACCGTTGGCAATGACGTAAATTGTACATCCAAGGAATCGGAAAATATTTTGAATGAATTTAAAGAAGATGATTTTTGATCTAGTTTAAATGGTTCAACGGACACAGTTACTACGAATGTAGAAATACCCAAGTTTTCACAAAAACTACATAAAAAGAAGATTAAAAACACTGATTACAAAGAAGTAAAAAGCACACATAGTCACCCAAACGTTACAAATCGTATTATTATTATTGGAACAAAGAAATTTTTTACAGAGTTTGTTGCCAGGAAATCCATGCTTTGGTTATACATTGGTAAATGCCAGAAAAACACCTAATAGAAACTTTA
>LR737416.1:1279850-1372889 GCA_902655005.2 Marronus borbonicus | reverse complement strand
GCGTCGAATTGCATTAAACTTAAGACTTAATCGCCATATAAGATTTCAATGCATCCTATACGCAACACACATAATTTCGATATGTACGGGTAGTTTTATAGTCCGTGTTTTGCTTTGTTCACGCTATAATTCTTCGCCAAATAAACTTATGGAGTTAATCAAACTACCGCGATCGGTCTCTTTGGTGTATATGATCTTTTCAATACAACTCCCGAACGTATCGAATCATGGCGGATTGTTGTCGAACACTCGTGTTGTATGGAGCTCGCCGCTAAATTGGTTTTGCGTTGTTAAAGATTGTAAGTATGCGCGCTACTGATGCAGGGATTTGCGGATTTTTGCAATTGCCCGAAATTAGTTGCTTTAGATTAACGCTCGTTCCCACGTTACAGTGTCGAATACACTGTTAGTTTTAATATTCCTTTATGTGCACGTACTCAAGGCAAGAAGTATGTAAATTCCAAAATAAAACTATCCATACCGATTTAATTAAAAATGGTATTGAGAACGTATTCATTTTATACGCAGGGTGTCTCACAGGGAACTGTATCGATCGATACATAAAAGAATATACATTGGAAAATTCTGAAAATTTGGCAGTATACTAAGCCGACATGAACATGACATATTGAACTAAGATATTCTTATAATGTAACATTTCCAGTTATACCAGAAACAGCTGTCTGCAACTCTGTTATTTAAATAAAACAGCCTATATATAATTACGTTTTTGAATTTCTAATTCAATTTTAATGTTTATTAGGAAAAACAACTACGTCGCTATTTCTAACTATATTTGAAATATTTTGCTTTTTTGAAGATTTTTGATAGATGGACGAGTGCATGTGAATTTTTATAACTGTGAGTGTTGGAACTTGGAACTTGTAATTTTGCAGAACTGTTGACCCTATAGGGTAGAATACTGTGGTTAAATTGATCATCAACAACGCGCTTCGAAACCTTCGATAACGCAGGAAAAACCGCAGATTGCCACGAATGTTTCGGCTCACAAATTTTATGCAAAAGTACAATGCGAGTAATAACACTTGAAAGAATCCTTTCAACACAGTTATTATCAATAATTTTGAAAGCGAACTTTATTGAAAAGTTGCACAATATTCTCAGATTTTTGGCGGTCAATTCGATACCAAATCCACTATTGCCAAAGCAAAAAAAATGAAAAAATACAGTTTTTACAGCCCATTTGTTGGTCCTTGCACTGATGAATAACTTACCATAACAGATGTCTATTGAGATAAAGGCTATTAGACGGCGCTGCAGTAGGTTCCATTGAGATGGGCATTTGGTTTTGAATGCAATATTTTCAGCAACGAACTTATTAACAATTATAAACCAGGTGTCCATTAAAATAGATGCTGGGCCTCAGAACAATAATTGTATAGACGGTGAGTCACCTTCGCGATTTCAGAAGATGGTACCTTTATGAATATAATATCTTCAGAGCAGATTTTTTCTTGCTATGAAATGCAGTTTAAAACTTACAGAGTGTCTAATAAATCCGCAACCATCCTTAGTTTTGTAGTAAACATGATTTTTATTAAATGTTATCATATACAGCAATTGTTCATATAATCTACTTGTTCTAGTAAACCGATAAAATAAGTATTCAAAGCAGTTCAGTTTCAAAAATCAATATACAATTCGATTTAATTATACATAAGCTTCGATAAAGTAGCAGAGACAATGGTAACGTTATCAAAGGCTTTTTCAAGCACTGGTTACTGGTTATCTATAAGCTTTGAAACGCGGTAAAAATATTGATTTAGAAATTTGGCGCAATTAATTGTAAGGCTCTGGAACGCTATGTTAGCCGGACCTATTTGTTGTTTATGTTAGTCGAGCCGTCCACTAAACTTACAATTAGTGGTATCTTTTTTCTTGTACCTACCCATAGTGTTCTAGGAAAATGTTCAAGTTGCTTCATATCGTTTTGTAATTGTTTTTCTGATGCGATGAGTTATCGCGGAAGAGATACTTAATCATCTCAAAATACAATTTCTTACATTAACAGTTTCCTTGATAATTGTTGCAACACTGAAATGCATTTATGAAGTTGCCAATCAATAAAACAGGAATTAACATTGCAATATGAACTGATTTGTAACAGCTACATATGTAAATATAGTCGGTATTATATGTTTTTAACTGTTAACGAACAAATTGATTGTACGTACATACGTTATAATGCAATTTTGCCAATTGGGCAATTTTTCCAGGATACGTAGAGAGCGCGAAATAACTATTGGGAATACGTATCTGCTGAAAGATCTTTAAGATCTGCGTCAATATTTCAATCACGCACATTATTTGAGTTTCTGAGTCTTGAAGGAATGCTTTCAAGATAAAAGAACGGATTTTTAAGACGATATGGCCTATCACCCCGATAGTGCATCGTCATGCTTGAATACAACATTCGTGAGGTTCAGAAAGAAATGATTTAAACTTTCTTGTAGGAGTAACGGAAATAACTATTGGTTGTGCTCTTAGAAAAACATCCTATGCAGATCCGCCTGTATTTTAATATCCATTCAGCTTAACAAGAGGGGAACATATCGGCCATTAATTAAATTTGGCGGTGCGAAAACAAGCAAGTAATGATAGCGGTGAATGACGCGTTTCAGGAAAACGTGCAAGGCAGAACTGAGTGGAACCGACGCATCGACCATTATGGAAGTAGCTCAATGCATGGATATGACGAACGTTGCATAGATGAACCAACGACAGGAATACCGATTTAACCTCTGTAATTATATTTTTATTGCAAGAAGAGGATACACATTAAGGAAAATAATTAATTGGATGATGTAAGTCCTGCTAAAATAGATCATGGAAAATTACTTCATCAATAGTTTCATAAGTATTTCTTTCTTTATTTTATCTTTGTTGCACGTTGTTGTTTAACGGTACGAACAGAGACAATCTAACACTAATCTAGAAAACTTTCTCGACTTCAAATGATGGCATCATTTCTCAAAATTTAAAGCATGTACTAAAAGCGGCAAATGTGCATATGCAAATTCTAGATAAAAGCTAGGAACACTGAAAATACATCTATATAATCTTTTTTCTAAATATTAACCAAAAAGAAATTATACTGAATAATAGAAATTAATTTTTAGCAAAATCTCGAAAACAAAATTAGTTTTGTTTTTTTTTTTGTATATCTCTGCTGGGATGTTTATTTACATCGAATTTGGGCCACCTTTCACAAGAATAATATTGCATCTGCACTATGATAAGAATGTTTATTTTATACAGCTGAGACGGGTATCTTCCATGACTAAATTTTAGTCTGACAATTGTTGTCAGATGAGAATGTTTTTTTTTGGTCTGCGGGATCAGTAACTTTTATATCTGGTTTTGTTTTCATTATTAGCACCAAGGGGTTGAATACATCGTACGATCTATTGAGAAAAAACACGTAAACGTTATACTTAAATATAAATCTTTGCTTGGTCTAGGAATAATATCTGCTTATTATTTACGCTCAACACAAATGTAACATTTACCGGTAGTGGAACTGACTCTGCAACGAGAAAAGCGTATAATTGGTCGATATTACTCTTTAGCTGGGAACATTCAAGAAAATTGCGGTCTAGACTACACGCCTCAGCTGCACATGGCCACGCAGACGTCTCAGTTATGCTTATTTTGTGCAGATGAGACACGTACCTTCCATGTTGTAAGATAAGAATGTTTTCCTCGGTGAAAAGTCCATTAAACCATCATTAGACACAAGCTATGTTAAATGTAATTCCCACGTCATACTGTCACACGAAACGTTAATAGATTATTTTTGTAATAATCGAAAAATATGCAAGAGGAATTACTATATACACTATTTATTGATAAAGAAATACATCCGAAGAAGTTTTAAGATTTCGAAAATAATAGTAATGAAAATATCCACCAAATCCTCACTTACACGTTTACGACAATGTAAATACCATGAAGTGCTGTAACAGTTAACCGTGCGGGAAATAACCAATACGTTTTTACTTGACGGTTGGATTTGCAATCGATCAGTTATTGTTTCAGTGTGTAAGTCCATCAAATATAAAATGTTTGCACCGACTTTTAGCAATTTAAAGTTTATTGATGCTTTTTACGTTTCATGTGGTGACGGCCCAACGGTTTATATAAGCTTTTTAAGGTTTGTCATAACCTCGAGAGTCTTTCTAGTGTGTGTGAAATGTTCCATGGCCTTGTTACTATTACTCACCGTAAGGAGTGAAGCGATCTTAATTGTACCCCAACTGCGAATGGTGACTCAGAAGTTTACCGGACCCACTAAGAAAATTTTTTGATTCTAGATCTCAAACAAACAGCGCCTAACTCTGCCAAGTTAACCACAAACTCTTAGAAAATCAATGTTCGGTTTTTGATTATCGTTGTTATACTGATAATTATTTGCGGTGTTTAAAATTATGTCTCTTATCGAGGTTGGACGAATTACTATTACGATGATGAGAGGATTTATGAACAGGAAAAGCGGTCCTACTCACAAAACCAGACAGTTCTAATTATTTATTATGGGATAAGTTCATATACAAGGCTCCTATTCGCTTGTTCCAGTATATTTGTATTGTATTGTATTCGAATGCGAATTCGACTTCGCATTTATTGACTTCAGTCAGCTGCAAAATGCAGTTATTATGCTTAGCGCTAATGGAGATCAAGCAAGATTTTATGTAGATCTCTAATCGTTGTTCATTCTGTATCTTGATGGTTAAAGCTATTTAGTTCTATTTAATTTTTTCAAGGTTACGTTTAATTTGAACACCCTGTATAATTGATTTTGCTTGAAACATCATAATTAAATTGTTTTGAAGTGTACAGAGTGATTTTTTTTAACCAATGTAGATACGGAGATATTAGGTGTTCCGGGGTTTATGTACACAGAGTGTTTCATTAATAAGGCCAGAGCAGTCAGATTTTTTGTACTATTAATTTCAATTAAACTGAGCTAAATTGCTACATGTGATGATTTATTGGGATAATAGAGACATGATTGCAATAACAACGAGATAAGAAGTAATATGATCAAAGAACAGTTTAGAAAGTAATTCTTATTTGGAAAGAACTATAGCAATTTGAAAAAGTAAAAGATATAAATATATTGCCTACAACTAAAAAGTGAGCTTTTGAACCGTGGTCAGGCCTGTTTCATTCACATTCCATACTTGGTAGTTTTCAAATTTGTATATTTTTAAAACTTAATCTAAATTATTATAAAATTGGCCAATATTGTGAGCGTTAAAACTCATAGCCCTTACTGGGCTTGTTCCCTCTGGTTGTCTTAAAGAGAGTTGACGGTGCCGTTTTAAGAGCCTAAAAATCCAGTCTTCAGTAGCCATTTTTGTTTCATTCCGGTTTTGCGGATAGTCAATTTTACAAGCTACAATATATTTGCAAGTTCCAATATCACTTGGTGTTAAACCACAGTAAATGCGACGGCAGTGAACGATGTATTTTTTTAATTGCCGATGTTTAGCGTAACCAATCAGTTATACCAACACCAATGATTGATTGTTCGAAGACTAGACGCTAGACAAAAAAACATCTTCATCTAGTGACGATATTTATTTATATATCTATTTCGTTTTACGTATTCCACCCATTATATCTACTTCGGTTAACAGAGGAAAGTGTCAAAAGCTATAGATTGTGTTAGATTGATTTTCAATAACATTTTCAACGGCTACACTCGCTGGTATTACTGCGGTTAAAAGTGATTAAAATTATATGTATCGATATCCACGCATTACATCTCCTACTTGTATTAGTGAATGCTTTCATCACGTTTGAATACTTAAGCTCGTCGGTCGTTCCTTTTGATGCCCGTAGCGATATAAACACTAACGAATTACGGGCGCGTTGGCAATCTAGCGTGGCGACATTACCGACTAATTTACGGAAACGTGAAGTTAATTGATTTAATTTTCACGATGCGGTCGATGTCGTCGGTCTTCCAAGGGGGTGCGGCGGAGCAGCCGGGAGTGCAATACTTCGTCTCCGTCCGATGACGGCATTATGAGCCTCATATATCAAGAGCAGCTACCGCGAACCGCTCGCGGTTTCGTGATTTAAGTACGGCGGTGGCGGGCCGCTATTCTGCGGCATCTCTCTCTCAGATGCGTATCCCCTACTTTAGACGGTCCATTTCACATGCTAATGATGTAGACTCGCTGTCTCGTCTTACGGACTCAATGCTATGTCGGTCCTAGTAGAGACGATGATGTTTCTGTTTTTGTGCAGGAATGAAGTTTATGCCTTATGGCATCATGCTCCTGGTTCTGATGAACGTTCTTCCATACTGCCAACTTTATGAAAACGTAAAAATATCTCTCATACCTACCACACATACACATCATCTTTAATTCTCTGTTTAGGAAGGAATCTAACAATTTTTAACATTTCAGAAATAGATACATCCTGATACAAAGAAACCTCTTGAAAAACTATCTTTTACGTGAGTTTCATTCAGCTAGCATTTGTATCGATAAATATAATTGCTTTCTTATATTACAGTATTTTTTCACGTTACGCACACATGACGAAACAATGTTAGAATGGTTGTTTTCTCGTGAGGTGAAGGCAAAGCCGCGAGAAATTCTCTGAAAAGTAGGTATTAACATATTGCGAACGTATAACAAAGTATTTGCACTCTTATTTCAATTAAAAGTTTTTTAAGCACTACGTCTTTTAAATAAATGAGCTAATAAAATCAAAAAGATTACAGTTGGCCATATAGAAAGAATGGTGTGTGAAAAAGTAGCAAAAATGGTAGCATGGGAGGAATCTATGTATAGAAAGAAAAGATGGATAGAAACAGATTTAAGAGAGAAAATATGTGAAACTAGAAGATTAAAGCAAATGATAGAACACGTAGAAACAAATCACTAAGCTTTGGCTCTGATTACTCTGTGAAAAGCTTAACATATATAATATGCAAGCTTGTTAAGAAATTTCTGAGTTATCTTTTGTAAGACTTCTCTATGGATTAATTCATATTCATTATTCTTTGTCTCAACTCCTGCAAAGCAGTTGGGTGTCAAACGTAAGCGCGTGATTTGGGATGGCCCAAAAGGAAAAAGTCTAATCGACTAAAGTCTAGAGAACGTGCAGGCCACCGGATGAATCTTCTACGTCTAATCCATAGAAAAGCAGTGTCCAAAAAATTCCTAAGATTGTGAAGGTGCTCCATTCTGTTGGAACCAAAAATGTTGAGATAACTGCTCATCGCGTTGAAGTGCAGATATAATTTTATTATTCAATACATCCAAATACTTTTCCCCATTCAAGTTTCTATCTATAAGGCGTTTTTCTGCAATTGCACCCAAATATTTAACTTTTGTGGGTGTTGAGTATGGGCTTCATGAATCCACTGAAGATTCTCATTTGTGTTAGTATTTTAGTAACACCTGAACGTGTTGTAGGATTTCAAATTTAAAAAAAAATGACACACTTCCTCATGGGTTTTAACACGCTCGCCGAAACCGATCATCATTACGCTCTTTTTCATTATTTTCAGCAGTATAATTAGTAATTAGATACATATATGTGAATTAAATAAACTTGACTGTTCTTAAACACTTCTATTAGATGGTACATGTATATTTTTATTTAATTTGCAAAAATATACAGGTATCCCATTTAAATAAAGAAAGTGGAGAGCACTACTAGTTAAACGCGAAGTGCAATAACAACAAAAAATGTCAAATCAGATGCACTATGCGTCATCACACCAACCTGGAGAGTTTCATCAACATCATCGTTTCTATTTTAAAGATATTTGCTTGGTTCCATACTTTATTCTAACCCTGTAAAAAATAAGCTGCGCAGTGATTTCTATAATGTGGTAGCTTTTGGACCGCAAGTGCTTTAAACAATTTGGTGCCCATTGTGGCCATTGCATCAAATGACAGGAAAGAATTTTCCTACTTATTATTTATTTCATGGAGCACGATATGATTGATATGAAGTATAAACCACTCTTTACTGAACTGCAAGATTAATAAGGAATACCTATTTCAAGGATGTGGGACTTTATACTTGTTTAACAAGAAATTGTGAAGAACAGAATTTTTCGACAAATTAACATTAATTACATATGTATAAACAGCACTGTAACGTTCCACTTATCCCAGTGCATGCTAGCAAATTACTGCTGAACAATAAGCTTGTTTGAATGTTTATTAGTGCGAGATAGAAGGAAGAAGAAAACTACTGTGGATTACTGTTAACTCACCGCATCCGTGAAGTATGCGGTGAGTTAACAGTAATCCTCAGTAGTTTCTCGTTGGGCTTATCGCTTTGGTGAAGGTCGTGTGAATATAAACAATGATGGAAAATCGGGACACCCGGAAACAGCAACTGATGCACGATGTATCAAACTTGTGGCAGATTTCCTTCAAAAAAATCGTCATGCGACATGTGAGGAAATTTCGAAACTAACAGGAATATGGACAACGTTCGCTTTCCGAATCCTGAGAAATGATTTGAAAGAGAAACTTTTGCAAAAATGCAAAACCGCCTGCACGCTGCAACCTCCCTGAAACGCAGATTTAACGTTGAAGTTCAAGCTTGCTTGCATCGAATGGTTGCTATCGACGAAACGCGAGTTAGAAACTTCGAACCTGAGTTGAAATCACAATGACAATGTTCGGCCGCACATTGCCCATGTCGTAAGGGAACAACTACTTCGATACGATTGAGAAGTATTACCAAACGCACCCTACAATCCTAACATGTCTCCACCAGAGTTCGACTTATTCCAAAAGTTGAAAAAACCTATATGAGGATGTCGCTTTTCGTCTCTGACCAACCTTTCTGCCGTCGTTGCTCGTGCTATTCGCCAGATGAACAAAGATGGCGTATTAGTTGGAATTGAAAACTTCTAAGCCCGTTCAGACTACTTTATTGTGAAGAAGGGAAACTACATTGAAGGCTTGTAAAGAGATATTGCCAAATAAATAAGCATGTAACAAAAAAAAATGTGTGCATTAATTTTGAAATATCCCTCGTATCGTCACCAAGACCATTAGTATTTTACTGCAAAATATCCTACTAAAATATGTAATCAAGATATGATTATCTGTGTAAGTAATACCTATTACTTTAGTGGTATCTTGCTCGTTAAAATTTGGAGCAAGTAGTTATGGGAAATACTGTAGTTTGAAGGACGTTTTTCTCTAAATACGGTTTTTGCAGAAACCCTATAGAAAACAAGGAACTTATGTGTACATAACGTTTAATATACGTTTGACAAATCAAGGTACATCAAGATTATTATTAAACGTCTTACATTAAAGAAATCGGTTTATTACTTTATGGTTTTAGGGAAAGTACTTCCTTTCTTGACGGTTGGTATGCGTGGTATTCGATGCGTATAAGCTTGCGAGGGCAATAAGGATTTCAGAAACATATTGGTAAGTATCGCGGTAAATCCCCATATCCTCCATCTACCACCCACAAATACGGGACTAGAGTATTCGTCCTTAAATTGCGTGTAAGCAGTCATTTTAGAATTACACAAGTCCTCTATAGGCACGGTGAATACTTCTTCAATATCCGTCTGGAGCTCCACTGTGCTTAGATTAATTCGCCCGAGGATTTCACCGACAACAGGTATGAACGAGTAATTCGAACGAGATACAATCAATTTGCCTTCTCCCCAAATATTAACATCTTTCGGATCAATACCCAAAAGATGTTCAGTCGTCCTCAAAGCTGTATCGATGTAGCTCCGGTCGCTTTCGTGCTTCACATCGCCGGGAAAATTAACTTTTTCTTTGTGATCCGTTAAAATGGTCGGCTGCACGAGGTACAACAATGAGACTTTGTTTTCAACAACACATATTGGTACAAAAACTACTGCTTTCTTGACGGGTATATGTGTTTGCAATCTGATAGGTCTCATTGCCAAAAGCTTCGCCATGGTTCTGCTACGATTTTCGTTAGTTATAAGGTTTTCCACTGTGTATTTGTGGTATTTTCGTAGGTGGAACTTTGGGACTTGTAAGACCAAAGACTTTGATACGTAGAACATACTGGTGTAGAATTTTGGAAGAATTTAAGCCGAAAATATGTTCCCTTAAAATGAAATTTAGGCCGAAATTTTATGGATAAATGTGATGATGTTTGACATGTCAACATTTGTCAAACTGTGACGTTACTAATCATTGCAAATATATGTATAGAATTTAACTAGCGTTTTTATTCATGAACAAACGCCAAGAGGTCGGCATCAAGTGGGGAACATTTCCATTTTTAATTTAAGAAAAAATGTTTCTGCTTTAATTTGTGCTCGTCTAATATACCAAATGATGCTTAGTTGCTGATTTTCAATTAGAGATTTTTGTTGTGTGTTAATTTTAGCTGCTTGAACAATTCAAGGCTAGAAAACAGTTTAACCCCTTAAATTTGAATGTTTCATTTTTGAGATGTTCTCAAAATTTCATGTAGGTACCTACCAAAACATAACTTTTAAAATTATTTTTTTAATGAAAATATTGAAGTTATAATTGCAAAAAATAATTTAAATTGTTAATTTCATTATATATTTTTTCATGTTTGCAGATTTAAAACAAAGTGATTTCAGGAGAAATGTTTATTAGAGATAATTATTTTTTATTGAAATAACTTCTTAATTCACCCAAGTTAATGAATTATCTTTACAAAACCTTATAGATGTGATTTTGTGGTTGCCTAGATGAGTTCATTTTTCTCTATTCAGTTTACATGTTCCACTCAATTAAGTTGACAAAATATGATATGGGAATTGTTTAAATCAATTAGTTTCAAGTGTGACGGTTCGTTTTAATTAGAGTTAAATTCTTTATCTATCACCTAGTTATTTGGAAATCTATTTAATTAAAACTTGAATAAAATTAATGATTCAACCAAAGAAGAGTGTGTGAATTTTCGATAACACTCTGCTTTGCCTGATGATGACGCCCTTCAACGTTACCCTAAGAATCGTGAGGAACTAAACTTATTCTCAGTATCAACTCAAACTTTAAACCGGCTGGTAAATGTGTTAGTTGGGATGTGTTTCGTTAAAAATCGTTGCCGCTTCTCTATGCTTTATAATTCTCCTTAACAATTAAAACATTTTATCAAAATTTCAATTATATAAATTTCAAACCAATTACACACAGAAAAAGGATTATTGAAAGCAAGTAATAACTACTTGGGGGAAGTAGACGGCGCTTTCATATATACCCCAGAGATTGTTCTAGAACCAAAAAGGTAACTGCCTTGGAAAAATTACTAAATTTAAGAAAGCGATTGGTTGTTCAAAATAAGTGAATATGTGTCATATTCTTTAGGGGAAGGAACTTGCACACACTCGTAAACATTCACGCATGCACATGTTCCCAAATGTGGTGGGAATAGTTGTTCACAACTTAAAATAGCGCTTAATGCATTACAACCCTCTTTCACTCCCATCTGATTTGGAAACATCTATAGCTTACCACAAGTAAGTTTACAGTTCATAAACTTAATCGTACATTAGTCTTTTCAGCGACATTCTACGACGTACAGGTCCACAGAGCTGTCGGTCTGCAGAAGCAAATGGGGCAGAGACTCTACCAATTCAGTTAGTGTAGCAATATTTGAAATAATTTCTTGCGAATCTACCTCCTCTTCTCCTGAACCTTAACTACATTCGGGTACATTGTTTAAATTTTCATTAGTATTCTCATTAACACTGTCCCTATTTACACTACTAATATCCTTAAAAAGATCGTTTTAGAGTGAATTACCTAGGATTTTATTTGCGTGTAATACGTAATACTTGAATTTAAAGTTTTTACGGATACATTAATACCTAGTGATACCTGCTTCAGTCCAAGATTTATTAGTTCTGTAATCTCGTATTAAAACATTCTGCCCCACCCTAAACTTAATGTTTTGATGCCCTCCATAATACGCTTTTATATTATCTTAAACATAATTTAAATGATTATTTTCAGTTTGTTTTAATAAATCCAATGTCATTCTTAGACGACATCCAAACATTAATGTTGCGCGTTGCTATATGTTTTATAACTCTGTGACGTAATAAAGACTGTAACTGGCATTCTAATTCTCTAAAATGACGCAATTTGTCATAGGTTTCTCTAAAAATGATTTTAGGGTCTTGTTTACGGACACAAGCGTCTCATGGTTGGCCGATGTCCTTTGTAATTGGCGAAAACTGTTGAGGGATGTAAAGGCATGGATTATTATTGTATCATTACTTTGCGTCCCTAGCGAGGTAAAATTCAATTACATTCCGCTGGCAAGGGTAAATAACTTACGTCCTTTCAAATGGAGCAGTAAAGATTGACTTAAGTAGCCGAAGTACGAAAGTATTTTATTTTGACAAAAATAAGTTTCAGCTTTTTCCCAATAATTTCAGAACAGTTCAAAATTGTAAAGTTTTCTCAACAGAATCGCGAATTTATTTGTAACTGTCAAATGGTCTTGCCAGTTTCCATGATTTCGTCATTTTCAGGTTTACTTCCTGCGACCTTTTCGTTGAAAGGTTTTTACATACGAATTTTGCAATAAGTAAAACACAAGTCATTACAATCATTCTGCCAACACCCACAAATCTAACCTTCTTATACACAAATTGCAGTCAACTGTTTTCAATGCAGAGCTAGTGCAAATCGAATTCGCATGAATATCCGAATTTGTAAGACTTTGCCAATTTAAACAAATTTTTAATTTTGGCAATAAGAAAAATGCTCATAGCAATTTACGACACTGTATAAATGGTAGTTAAAATAAATAAAAGATTATTATATAGTATACAGAACTAAATTTATTCATTAATAACTTTTCAATTTCGCGAGAGTTTTAAGGTGAGGATGCATGATATTAGACTTTGATTCGATTGAACTGTTCTATAACAATTGTGTCCATAGATCCTTGCCACTAGAAATGTAGCGCACTTTCTTGTGATACACTTAATAAAACTTATCATAGACGTTCAGGCGGCAAATACTCTCTAGATTTTTCGTTTTATTTTAATATGATCTAAAAATATCACCAATGGCGCTAACACAATGGACCAGTGCCATTAACAACCAAACATGGGTTGTGATGTATAAACCCGTTTAAAAAATAGATATTGATCTTTCGCCTAATATAATAGAAACACACCCATAAGATATTAATTTTCACCCATAAGATATTCATTTCTCAATATAAGATTTATTTGAAAAATATGTGAAATATAAATATTTACACACTGTATCTATATTTTAACCCAACAAGAACGTAAGACTATTACATTGATTCACTTATGTCGTACGGTTCAAAGTCACTTCGTATCCTTTTTACGAGCATCTCTTCATCTTTCTTTCCTAAGATACAATCCTTCCATTCAACACGATCTGACATATTCAGTATAGGACCCATCGCCAAAACGTCTCTTCCGAAATTGATCGGAAATCCTTTGGAGCCGTCGATCTTAGCACAAAATTTATTTCCATTTGGTAATTGTAGGAAGAAGTACGGTTTCTTACTTTCTACAATTTGATCTAGTCGGCTCGAGTCTAATTCAATAAGTTTGATACCTTGGCTTTCAGCTTCGTCCTGCAAAGACAAAGTTTATCGTAAACAGAATGTGCAAGATTCAAGAGTTATTATATTAAACAGCAAACACATATTTGCTAATATATAAATTAGAACAAATAGAGTTGCAAGATTACATTTGAACTTGTGAGACTTTAGGAAGGCATTATATCATAAGTGCTTTGTAATATGTCAATTTCAATGTATGGTTTATTACTTTCTACCTGCAGCTATTTATCAGAGTCCGTACCGTTATCTGGCTACCACACCGTACAAAGAGTGTACTACATAAGTAGCACGATTTATATATATACGGAATTTCTAAGGGAATCGTATTGTGTTGTATTGTTTATTAAACAATTAATGACAAATGTATCTTGTCAATATTTATAAGGTTTCCCCACGGAATTAATTGTTGCTAGATGCAATCTTAAGATGTAGATTATTAAAGAATAAGAATTAATCAGTAATATACGAAATTTTGAAATTCAATAAATAGTAAAAGTATTCTCTGAAATAATGACGTAGGCTCCACGGCCAGACTCAATTAAAACTAAACGCGTTCCGAGTTTCGATCATGTCATGGTTAATTGAAAACTTGAGGTTTCGCCCATAATCATACGGGGCTTCTTCAGGAGAAGGAAAGGTGGTAGGCCACAGCTAGGACTGTAACTCAACACAACGTGTATACCACGCCAGAAGCGAAACTAACTGAGCGAGAAGTAGTTGATCACGGCATGTCAACCATGCCAGAGGCGAAAATCAACTGCAGGGATACGAGGGGAGCAACATGCTTTTATATCGGCGGTGAGCGGGGTCTGTCGCTGATTAGGTGTTGCGGTTACTGTTAGTTGCGGGCGAAACGTCGAGTTTTCGATTAACCATGACACGGTCCAAACCCGGAACTCATTTAGTTTTAAAAACTATACTCTATACATGGTGTTTTAGAAAATGCAGCGTTAGAAAGTCATTTTCAAAATTGGTTACAATACGTTTTTTTTTGCTTCCTAATTTAATGAATTAAAATTTTTCTTCTTTTACTGCAGTTGGATTCGAAGTTGCGGCTTCCATTTGCTGGGCAGGCGCACTACTAACTACACTAAAGAGTCTGTAGGAACGAGTCTCTCTTAGTACCTAGATCTTCCATACTTGTAGATATATTGTAATATGTCAACTAATATATCCGTATGTGCCAAGTATACATTGATTAATTAATCCATTTAATTAACAATATGTTTTTCAAAATTACTCATTTGAAAAAACTTCTCTTACAATCATACAATAAGCAACTTCCTTCCACATTGACGATTGTCATAGCCGACTTCTCTCATCCACCGACGCCTCACGCAATTTAAGCAAAAGTTTATCAACTGATTCCGACAAGCTACAAATTTCATTGTTTTTCAGAATATTTGTCGAAACAAATCTCAAAAATTCGGGAACAAAGCGAAGTCGTTGAGCGATAAATCAGGAGAATACGGACAATGAGACATTATTCCATGTTTCTCTCCTTCAAATAATCAATTGTCTGATGTGCTGCGTGAGAGCTGGCATTACCAATGACCTCTGGCGAAGAAATTGTAGTATACCATTCAGAATTAGCAGTTCTTCGATCTTCCAAAGGAATGCTTGCGACATACTCAATACAAAGAAAGAAACAAGCAATTATTTTCTGGGAAGCGCTTCATAAACGAACAAATTCTCTTGAATTTGGTTCATCTGGGAACCTCCACAGTTGATTGTTGTTTAGTTTCCACCTCGGACAAATATATCGACTAATAAAAGGTATATTCGCTGCTCCTTTGGCCTAGATGGTTTGGGACCCACCGTAGTGCCTCCCAGTTATCTTAGATTATGAATACATTCGTGTATCAGATTCGCATATGTAGGCTCTAACAGCCTTCAGTGCTGCCTGACTATTAGTAAATATATTTATGGTTGCACATCGTATCTCTTTCTCGAAATTCTTTATGATACATAAGCACGGAGTCATACTAATGCCTATGCCTGTACCGACACCTTCTATTCTCGAGCCATTTATGTACCATGCCAAGGTTCCTTTTACATTGAGTTTCGCCGGATGGTTACTCAGTATTGGCACTTTATAAGGTTGATTAAAACTGTATTTATATGTGATTTTAAGATGCCCTCTAAGACGCAGCGGCTGGTGCACTATTGCTGCGGAGTCGTACTACAACGGTCCGATTCCCTCGTGTATTTCCGTAGTGAAAATTAACGTTTTGTTGGTTTCACCGCGCTATAATATCGAGAGTACGATGCTGTTTCTTGTACTCTAAGCTTTTTTTGAGCGGAATGAATGCAATGATAAAACAGCTAGAATGAAACTCTTGTCTAAACCTTTGATCTTCTTCAGACGAAATTGATGACCTCGACGCCATATTGCCTGGTTACAAATTTCAAACTCTGAAGCATGAATACTGTTTCTAAAACTCCTTCAATATCTGCTGAAAGCTCTGCACTTGCTATATAAAGTTGACTTAATAATACTAAAGTTAATGAAACAGTATATAATTCTGAAAAAAAAAATAAATAATGGAAGTATATTTCCATTGTGTTCCAGTGACTTGGAATGAAGAAAGCGAGTTAGTGACCTGAAAACCGAATTTAATATTAAACAAGAAAGTTTTTTACTTTAAACGCGATAAAGAATTTCGCTATTTATTCTTTAATTAAGTTTTTTTTGCTTTTTTACACTTCTTGTTGTTCTAATATTCTGGGATATGACCTTGTAGCCACCGCTCAGTAGAGTTTTCAATGCAAAATTGTTCATACTTCATCGGGGGTGTTAGTGTTAGGAAAAACAATAATAATATAATGAAAATGAACAGAAACTAGATGTGGTACTGAAGTGCCTCAGATTAGAAACAGCAAAATTTAATCCTGTATTATCCATACTCTACTTGATTTGGATGTAACTACTTTGGTTTTATATTGGTTTCACCTTTCAATGTAAACAAATGTCTTTATTTTTCCAAGTTTGTAACGTAGTAGACTGTGGGCCGCAAAATTATGGGATAAATTCATTAAATTTCAAGCAAATTGTTTCTCAAGGAAATGCTCCGAGCTCTTCTTCGAGTTAATTTTATTTTTTAAAAATATTTTGCACCGATTTTAAGTTTCCCTGGCTTTCGGTTTTCAAAGAATGTTATTACTTGAAAACCAAAAGTAGCGGAAACTTAAAATTGAAGCAGCAATATTTATTTTGAAAGAATAAAATTGACTCGTCCGAGTATTTCTTCGAATTCCTTCAAATTTATTTAACATATTCCATAATTTTGCCTGACAGTGTATATTATTATTCAATTATTGTAATTTTAAAAAGGTAATGGCTTACGTGAAATATATCTTCTAATTCTCGTTGAGCTGCTGAGGGAATTGGTATGCACTGCAACTGCATGTGTGAGGTTTTGTAGTTACGTTCAAAGAAAACAGGTACAGTATTATTTCTCGCGTAGAATTTTGTTATGGCTTCTTTAAACTGTTCGATTTCTTCTAACACACCCTTACCTAAACTTATCGAGGATTGATGGTGTTGTACTGGACAGATTAAAAAATGTTCTTCTACAATTCCACCTATGGAAAATATTTGGAGTAAATTACAATACTCAGAAAACACACTTAAAAAGCAATATAGAAAAAGGGTTCCAGCTATAATAAATTCACGATGTGTTATCACAAAGTTAGTATATTGACTACCAAACATAAATATTTACCTATCTGCATTTTAATCCACAACTTATTTCTTCTTGCAAAAAGAAAAAAAGAGAGTATTTCATAATAGGTGGTAATACTAGATATCCCTGCCACAATATTCTTTTCTGTTATATGTCTAGTTATTGAGTCAATGTTGGTTGTCAATTTGTATATACAGGCGAGTCCTCTGTACATAGAAAATTTTCAAAACGATTTTTTTATGAGGTCTGATTGTAGGTATGGATTAAAATTATATTGAAACCTACAAGGTGTTATAAGTTGGTAGTTGTATTTATTTTGAATAGGACATGTTATACATTATTGTATTTTTGGAATTCTCCTCAAATTCTAAGGTAAAATACAGTAAGATACTGTTGTCCTAAAAATAAGGATTTTAGAATTATTAGCCCTGCTGTTCTCCTTGGGTCTGTTTGACCCGAAATTGAAATTATGCTTTAGTAACTTTTTTATTTTCTATTTTTTTTACTCAATATTTTATGACTTTGTGTCTTGCTAGTTATAGATTTTATAATTTTGTATATTTTCGAAAAGGATGTCACAGTAATTTTTTAAACGCAATTATTACACAAGTACTCCTCGGGTCAATATGACCCAAAATTGTAGTATCCTAATGAGTCGCATATAATTTTACGGATGATTGTTGTTCACGCAAATATACCAAATATGCAAAATACCAAACACACAGTCATGCTTATTCAATCGTAGACAAGTTTGAACAAGTCTCTGCATGTCTGCGAGCGGGCTAACACTTGTGCATGCTTGCAAATTCTCTCGGATATAAAAAGGGAATTGCGATGTGTAGACTGCAGTAATTGAACGTTAGCGATATCGAAGATGACGCTTCCGAACAAGATCACATTAGCGAGGACAGTGATTATCAGCTAGAATCCGACGATGAGCTATTGGACAATGTCGATCAAACAGCTGCTACAGGACAGTCAGTCCAATCTAAAGACGGTAGTATAAATTGGATGTTGGATGCACTTCCGCCACATGGGCGAGCTACTAGTGCAAATATTATAAAAGGTGCACCCGGTCCGGCAAGATATTGCATTGCAAGAGTTCAAGATATAAAATCTACATTTCAACAAATTTTGAATAGATCACTGGAAAACATTATTATAAAAAACACTAATATTGAAGGTCGCAGGGTGTACGGCGATGATTGACAAGAATTAGACGACATTACATTGCAAGCCCACATAGGTTTACTACTGTTAGCCGGTGTTTATAAATCACATGATGAATCTACCAAAAGTTTGTGGAATGCAGAAACGGGCAGACCTATTTTTCGTGTAACTATGTCATCGAAACGATTTTATTGTATATCGCGCGTGTTACGATTTGATGACAAAAACGACCGTCAAGAAAGAAGACTACGTGATAAGCTGGCTCCCATAAGAGTTTTTTGGGACAAATAGGTTGAAATACTACCGAAATTTTATAATGTCGGGGATAACGTGACTGAAGATGAACAGTTGGTTGTTTTCACAGGTCGCTGCCCCTTCAAACAATATATTCCAAGTAAACCTGCTAAATGTGGAATAAAAATATGGACGCTCTGTGATAGTGCAAGTTCTTATGCTCTGACAGTTCAAATATATACCGGCAAGGTACCTGGTGAAGCACCCGAAAATAATCAAGGTATGCAAGTATTGGATCTCACACGTGAGCTCAGTGGACAGAATGTAACATGCGATAACTTTTTACGTCTTACAAGTTGGGCCAAATTCTTCTAAAAAGAAATCTTACCATGTTAAGAACTGTTAGGGAGAACAAACCTGAAGTTTCTATCATCAGAATAAATAAATACATAGCTCCAGCTTCTATTTTATTAAGGATACGACAGTGGTGTCATACATTCAAAAAAAAAAATAAATAAAAACGTCATGCTAATGAGTACATTCCATAAGAGTAAGCAAATAAACAATAGAGATGATAAAAAACCACAAATCATACTTGATTATAATTCTACAAAAGGAGCTGTTGACACACTGGAGCAGCTAATTACTACATACACATGTAAAAGAAAAAGTAATCGCTGGCCTATGATTGTGTTTTATAACATTTTAGATACTAGTGCCTACAATGCGTACGTTTTATGGCGTGAATTAATTAAATCCGGATTGGAATAAAAATGTGTAATACAAAAGAAGAATGTTTTTGGAATTACTAAGCAAACAATTGATAAATCCCTATATTTTGTCAAGAAAACATCTCCCTCATACTAAGCAAGCTGCTGCTATAGTGAACATTATTCAAGAACCACTACTTGAAGATATAGCTATACCTCAACCTGGGACCAGTGCCAAAATCAAATTTTGCCATTCTAAATGCGACAATAAAACTTATATTACCTGTTTCAAATGCGCTAAATATTTATGTAAAGCACATGTAACCTATTATTGTCCTAATTGCAAGAAATAAACTGTCATATATTATAACATTTGTTGTGTTATTGTTCTAGTTTATTAATTTTTAAATGTATAAATCATTGTAGTAGTAAATAAAATGAATAATGCATAAAACTTGTTGTTACTTTGGTCTGATTTCGTATTTCAGAGGATCGGGTCACTGTGACCCGAAGGGGTACAAGTGTGTAGTATGGTCGAGGAGAACAGCAGGGTTAAGGTTGTTTTGAAATTGAAATGAAATCGACAATACCGAAACCGTCATTTTTCCTGAATTGTGTATTAGACAGATGCGATATTAAGCATAAAAGGACGCAGTACATATATGTTTATGTGATTCTAAATTGTTAACGAGATGTGCAATAAATACTGAGTCAAGTTGGTATAACATGTTTTTGTTGTTCATGTTTTTAATGAAATATCCTGTATTTTAATATATATGATGACGATTAATAATAATTGTATTTACAACAAAACACGTACTGTTTTCTTTAAACTCAGAAATATCTAGAAGTGAATGGAATTCTGTATTTATACCTATAATTTATTAGTGTTCATTGATAGGGTTTCGTTGTATGAACTAAGTTTCTAGTGCGCAAAGTATTATGAAGAAAAATGTTATGATTCCAGTTTAAATCAGGTTAGCTATAAAACGAATAAATAGATACTAGATTATTTTCCACCGGGCATTTAATTCAATTTTAATTTTTATGAATTGGTTAATCACTTTATAACGAACTTCAAAAAGGTACATTAATTTCACTATATGTAATACAATAACATTACATCATTAAATGTCATCATATTTATCTTTTACTTACTATTTCTATAACATATCTATATAATTGAAGGTGGGTAAATACTTATGGCTGGTAATGTACGATTTAATATGCTTACAAATTTATTTATACATACCTTTCGCTAATGCTAAGTATGTCTCATTTCCAACTGTAATTATCAGATTTTTCTCTACATTGGAACTAGCAAGGCAAAACCAACATTTATTTTGATCGAATTCAATTTTCTGCCGTTTCACTTTCTTGTACTCTTTTTCATCTACAGGTGTGCTCATATCATAAAAATATTGGTGCCTTTTCATTTGGTTTTGCGGAATCACTAAAATTAAATTTTTAGAACACTACAAATATATTCTTAACTTGAAATCAATTCTTTGCAGAAATTATAAACTGCACAAACAAATATAATATTGACCCATATTATGGCAACCTATTCTACGGTAGCATACTTTACTTCAAGTGATAGGTAACTTATTATTTATCTTTGAAATAAAAGTGTAAATAATATAATATAACGCATGTTACCTTTACAATAAAATGTTTCCTGAAATTATAATATCAAATAAGTAGCTTTCATGTATTTACGACAAACATTCTTTTATTTACTATATTTGCACTTGCACTCTTAATCTATTATTAATTATTTATGGGTATTTGCTTTTTTTTATTTGTGTAATCCATCATACCTAGAAAACTCAAAAGCCTGAACATTTTAGAACTTGAAAAGAAAAGAGAAAACATTGAGCAAACTTTAGAAAAATCACAGACGTGGAAGTAAGAAAAGAAAACAAAACATAAGACATGACAATAGAAGAATAACACACAGATGTAAAAAATAGATACTGATAGCAAAAATATACAGGGCGGGACGGGAGGAATGGAGCAAACTCCAGGAGCGTATTGTACAGGTGAAAGTAATGTAAAAAAAGTCGTATGTTTTCGACCGATTTTCATTTGTTTTCACGTTTAATGAAATTAGAAAAAAATATCTAGCGTTCATGTAAATGCTCCAAATTTTCCTTTGTTTTCGAGTTAATGCGTCTTAAATAAAATAAAAATATCCTTGCATTAACTACGCACGTACGCATATTTCGCTTGTCAGGTAAGCAACATTTGGATCATAGGTTTCCAGGGCTTTGGATTGGTCGCGGTGGCCCTACTAGTTGGTCTCTAAGCTTACCATGGCAACGTGTGCACCGTATGTATACACAAGGTGAGTCGCAAGGATCATACCAAGCTCCAGGAGTGTATTGTACACATAAAAATAATGCAAAATTTTCATTTGTTTTCAAGTTATAGAGTAATTAAAAAACTTTCTTATCACATATGACATACCGGCTATCTAAATCAATTCTTTCATAGACGAAGTACAAAATGTTTAGAGGTCGATGATAGTGTTTATTTTATTAACAGAACACTATGCTATGATTTAAAAAAATCACGTATGAAATCCTGTTTATTTGTAACCACGCTATAATTTGAAAACAAATGAAAATCGGATAAGAACATAGTTTTTTTACATTTTCACGTGTACGTACACTCTTGGAGTTTGGTTCGTTCCTATCGACTCAACCTGTAGAACAGATGAACACGTTTCAATATTTAAGAGCAATATTAGATGAAAGTTTTTAAATCAATATTTGGACTAGTACTAACGTTCTGCTGTGAATCATGGGTATTAAATGAAAGACAAAAAAGTAAAATACAAGCTGTCGAAATTAAATTCCTGAGGAGAGAACGAGGGACGACCACGAGAAACAGAATGAGAAGCAAAGATATAAGGAAAGGTCTGAAAATTCAAAAAAATGTATTGAACAAAGACAATTAGAATGCCGGGGCCATTTACGGATCGAAGCAACTGAGGATATACAAAGCAAGAATACAGAATATTAAACAAGGATTAGATGAAATGGTTAAAGTATTGCAGAGAATAATGGATGGAAGCAAAAATGATGACAAGAGACAGCAGAAGAGAATGGAAGAAGTTTGTGCATAGCTGAACTCAGTTGAATGTTTCTTTCCGACCATTTTAAATTTATTTACTTGAAAGGAATAATGTTCTTCTTACTATTTTACTTTCAAACTTATTACTTTACTTTCAAAATTAATCAGAAACATACAAATTTCGACTAACATTAACACAAAAGTATTTTAACTAATTCGTATATGCTTTAGTTATCAATTAATAACCGCATTTATTTTGCAGTCTCCTAAGATGACCGAGCCTGGGACGAGATGTCGCGACTGGGTGATAGTCGTAAAATGCCCAATTTAACTTCTTCAAATGTAGTTTATTATTATTTAAACTAATATTTTTTATGATAATCTTAAAATTCCTCGTTATTGAATCAATATAGATACCCAGTCAAATATGCTTTGTCCAATCCTGTACATTTAATGTAAAGAAATAATTTTGGAGCATTTAGAAACGTTTTATACTTTACAGCATGCCTACCCTACATCAGACCACTGCTACAGAAAGTAGCAATTTCTTTTGACACTGATTATCCGCTACAAACTGCTAGAGGTAGGTAGTTGTTACAAAATATCAGGTGGTTTGTTGCAACCCATCACTTGTCGATGGTGGGCAGATGTACGTATAATGCAATCGCCTATTGATAGTTGCTTGAATTTTAAATCAAAAAGGAATCAGACAGTCCATTAATTCAAAAAATTGAATCAATACCAAACTGCTACACAAGCATGTTTATGTGTGTTATGCCAAATGTGGAAATGACTAAATTGACGAACAACTAAAAACTAACGGTGTGCAATACCCCTTCTTTCCACCATCTTTGGACAAAAAAATGTCACAACCCCATAAAAAAAATCTACAGTTGGTGCAATCTTCATTATGCAATATAAAACACTTGATTACAAATATCAATTTGATTCATACAGGGAAGGTATGAAGGTCGGATAAGATTTACTAAAACCCGTACCATACAATTATTATAGTAAGTGCTTTAGTGAAATGTTTCGGTATTCCAGTGCCATAGAGTTCAAGTACCTGTTTAAGGATCTACTAGAGCAAGTACGCACATAGTATTTTATGAGTATGTACAACCGACAACTTTGACAAATAAAGGTATCGATTCGGAAAAACACACCTGTATTTGACAATTCTTGAACATTATAAGGGCATTCAGTCTCATCAGTAGTTTTCTGTAAAATATCGTTCATTTTCATCTTATCAATCGGTGTCAAATTCATAGCATAAATCCATTTTTCTTTTTGAAGGTTTCCTACTCTTGCTAATGCGATAAACCTTGTAACAGCTTGCATTGGAGTATGAGGAGTAGTTATTCGATATGGTTTTCTTTCATAGTATATTCCTTCCAAGCCACTAACATGATACCTTGGTTTTAATTGGACAGCTAACCACGAAACAATATCTGCAGCATTCATTACATTCTACAAATTCTGTATACCTTATAAAATGAAAATAAAGTGTATGATAAATGTACTTTCAGCTTATCTTCTGGTGTAACATTTGTAGGCCATTGAGATGTCAACAGAATATCAATGCCTCGAAAGTTGTCAGAGCCTTTGACACAAATATCACGTAAGAAAAGTGCATCTTCAAAAGAATAGTGATAGTCTTGTTTTACTTTATTATTGTTGTAAATTCCACTGATATATGCAATTTTCAATCCATTTGTTGTAACGTACAATCCTCTTTTACCTGTGAATCATAGAATGATAAATAAACACTAATGACAAAGTTTTAGTTAATATTACCTATGTAATATACATTAGGACATAATTCTGAGTCTTCTCCGAATATTGCTGAAGAATCTTCATTATTTGCACCTAATATGTAAGTTGTAATGGGTACTATAAGGAAAAACAGTACATTGTTGATATAAAGAATGGTTCCTTGCTTAGATTTTATTAAAATAAAACTATGAAGTACCTTTTTTAAGTCCTCGTTTGTAGGATTCAAATTCTTTATTATTTACTCCAAAGAAGTTACCGACGCACAGTACTAAATCGAACTGCCCGTTTTTTTTAACAATATTTTCTACGCGATTAAAGAACGCATTAAATTTACCCTCGACATCGCCGCAAAGTAGGCTAAAACATTAAAATTTCGTCACGTCTTAATTTGAACGTTGAAAGTTTAGTTTGCGCTGTAGCAACTATTGTTTTACTAGTTGAAGAAATTCGTGCTAATTAAGAAAGGAAGCGCTACGATTCAAGGTATTTATACTTACATTCGTATTTTTTCGTCCATCGAGTATATAAAAAAAAAGTAAAAAGAGATATTCGTATATGTACGTTTTCAAGCTTTGTACTGAAATTACCAATCGACTTTAAACGTGTTTAATTGTAATGTAGTAATGTAATGTAATTCTATTTGTGAAAGATATGTATATTTTTGCTATTGACTACGATTACGAATAAATTGGAATAAATATTTGTCAATGTTTTACAGGTTACAAATGAATTATTTCAATTACAACTTCGCCATACCATGTTCAATATTTTCATATTATATTAATAGATGGCAGCAAAAGATTGTAAGAGCATTACTCATAGTACAAGAGTACAATACAACAGTATTTCAAGTACAGTATGTACAGTAAATTTTATATAAATTTAATTCATTTTATATTTATTTCTCTAATTATTGTTACCTTAAAATTATGTTTATTGTGTAAAAGGTATTGCTGTTAAATTGTGATGGAGCATTATCTAATTTATCATTTCAATCATAGATGACGGAACATGCATTATATACAAATGTAATTCGAAATTAGTCCTAAGTATTATTTCTTCCTCAAAAGCTATTATTGTTTTTAAACGATTTTAACAAAAATATTAATTCAGATTTTCGAACACTTGCTATTTGTAAGATCTTTAAATGAAATAAAGTGGACCACATTTGTCTGCACGCTAGGACAAGTATATATCGGGAAAGAGTAATGCTAATTAATTTATTTATTATAAATACTATACATAACCCACTTACCTTATCTACGTAGCACAAAAAGAATAAGATTGCTGAAAAGTTTGCAGCATTAGGTATGTTTCCAAATTTGTCTCGCTGAACTGCATTCGTCGTGATGAAAAAATGTTATATTTTGAGAATGACCCTTCGTCATCTACGGATATAAGACACGCATAATTAAAATAATCTTTATAAACAGATAATGGATCAAATGCACCATCACCAATTCGTATTGATCTGGTAAAATCAGAATCTTTGTTAATAACTTCCACAACACATACTCTTTATATCACTTGTAGCACATAGCAATACGTGTGTAGTGTTCACAATTTTCACTGAATTGTAAAACCACAAATTTTATTTGTTCGAAATATTTTGAATAATAAAAAGCTGCCTTCAACCATGATCCTCAACGGCTCTTGTGGTTCGGGAATACCGGGGCACCATCTGTTTTCGAATTCGTTTGGGGGATTTGAAAAATACTATTTTAGTATTTGAAATGAATGCATCAATCTCTGGATAACATTTGCGAATCATATCTAAAAGATGTTCACACTCTTGATTTAGAGAACGGCCTATGCAATGCATTGTTGATGCGCCATCGCTCATAAACATCAACAGTTGATTACGCAACACTTCAAATTTCTGTACTGTATCTAGCACTACCCTCATAATCACTTCGCCAGTACACTTTTGTAATCGTTTGCTTGCTAATACGATGGATAAATTCGGTCGCAGGGGTTCCAGTGCGCGCACGATAACATGTACAATGAAATTTTTTTCGATCTGTCGTTTCGTCCACTCTTAACCACAGCCGTTTATCTTTAACTACGGCTTTGATATCTTTTTCATTATCTTTGCGCATATATGGTAGATACCTGTGTAACGTTGTCCGAGATGACAGCTCCCAGTTGGAATTGTATTTATTCCAAAAGTCGTGGCACACCATCGATTTGTGTGCTGTATACTATTGACATGCGTTGTACAATTGCATTTGTGCTACCAGAATAACGGTCTATCGCAAACTCTACATACCATTTTAGCACCATCACAATGTAGATCCGGAAATTTACCGATATACTTGTTTACATTTTCAAGCGATGGCCGCCTTTTGCGCTTCTTTATACCCGACATACTATGAACGAGGTTCGTCTAACTCGCGTGGAGACCCAAGATGAACCAACGCGAAACGTAACTGTTTCGCTTTCTGCGTTGCTCGTGATGTCTGCGTACTGGATACGGTCCTGATATACAGACAAGCTGGCCCACTCTAGAAATAACTGAAAATAACGGTATATACTTCCTTCGGCGCTTCCTTAAAAATTGTTGTTTATTTTTTGAGATGCATCAGCTTCTTTAGTTTTTTTTTTCTTCCAATTTCTTACTTATTTATGTCAAACTTAAGCGTGGCATTTTTTACATAATTTATTGATATATTTACAATTATTTATTTATAAACACGTGTTTATGTATTAACTGCTAGTTTGTGCTATAATAACTATTATTATGTATAATAAACTATAAAATATTACTAATAGTAATGTGTAAGAAATGTAAAAATTTATCAAATTTATATAAAAAGATCACATACAAATAATTTTTTGAGGTTTTAGTACTTAAGGCAGTATAGTTTTCCTGCATTTCTCTTAATGGCAGTATTTTGAAAAACTTAATTTTTATTATGAATTTTACAAAGTAAAAATTCTTATATCTACACAATATGTTCAGTAAACATTATAGATAAATAAATAAAAAGCGTATTATGTAAAAATAATTTTTTCAATCTACTGAAAGAAATTGTCGGTGATTATTCTTTTTTGTAATTCAAGATATCTTTCACTAATAAGCATCTACAAGTAAACAATCTAGTTTTGAGAAATAGATAGCTGACGTTGCTTTTGAGAAATCGCAATACTTCTAAGGCTGCGTGATCTTTCAAACAAGGACGGGTCAGTATATATTGGTTCGCTAGGGTCTTCGAAGGGGCCTCCTGGTGCCGGTTCTGGGCAGTCCATATCATCTTTGACCAAAACTGGGAAATTATTGGATCGGCCAAAGCCTGTGAAGGGCTTTTGGAATCCTCCGCCAAAAATCGATATACCAGATACGCCACTACTTCGTGTTGCAGGGTACGAAGAAGAAATATGAGAGGATGCTCTATCTACTGCCAAGTTTTTCTTCATTACTGACCAATAACGGCGATATGCAAAACCCACAAATAAAGAAATTGTAATTAAAATGATTGTCAATGCAAAAACAGCTGAAATAAGGCCTTGATATTCGCTTGGAGTAATACAAACACTCTCCATTAGGGGTTCGGCACGTCTAGCTTCTAGTTGGAGTTCTTCTCTGGATTCGAAGACCTAAAATTTTTTGTCAAATATTTTACTCAGGCTAAACAAAATTTCGTGATTACCTCTATCAATTCTCTCACTTGCTCAGGACTTTCCGACTCAGTATCTTCTTCAGGATCTATTATTGTTATAGTGTCATTGGAAATTTGTCCATCGTCTTCTAATAACGTGTCATTTTGGGTGATGATTGTTTCGTTTAGAGAACGTCTTCTTCGCCCAAATGAGGCTTCCGATCGTCCAGAACTCGATGGACAATATGCTGGTTGGCAGCCATCTTTGCATGTTCTTACATTAGCTTCAAAGATCAAATAATTCGATTCCGGAATTTTGAAGGCATTGAAATTAGCTTCTAGAGTATCGCCATTTCTAGCACGATCTAATTCTGGAAATACATAAGCATCTACCGGACATCTGCAAACAAAAATCAACATTTAATTTCTAACTGTATTGAAATTAATTATGTTATTTATAAGAGACGTTGATTGTACTTACCCATATTTATCTATCAGCTGAACGGACCTGCCAGTATAGGGATCTCTTGCTACAACATTTGTAGCAAAAATGTCGGTAATATAATTGTAACCATCTTGAGCTTCCAATCTAAAAGTTAACGGATCACCCACTGCTATTGTAGTTGTTGGTCTTCCCTGATACAAAATAAGCAATCTAACTTTCGAACTTAGAGTATTTTCGGCTGGCAAATATTCGATTGGTATTGGGCTTCCGGAGCTTGAAAAGACAGGAAATTAGCGTGTTTGTAAACTTATTTGAATGAAAATAGTTTTACCCAGCACCAATGTACGATGAAGTTACTATAGCTTCCCCAGGTCCTTTAAATAAGCACGTTAGATTAAATCGTTTATCTCTGTCAGTCTGGACGTTATCACTAAACTGCACCACCACAATATTAGTCATTGTATCACCATAGCGCTGAGTTCCACACTCTGGGTATCCTTGCGAACCACTTATTCTTAAAACGTTAATCGTACCACCATTTCCTCTAAAGAAACAACGATCGTAATAGCCATAAGCATAAATTCTACCGTAAAAGCCTTCCCTCGTTCTTAAAGTAAATTCCATGCCATCTTCACTACACACTTGGCTTACTAAAATTACAGAGAAAAGGACCTATGTAGTATAAGAAAACAGTTAGACCGTATGCTTATATTTTATTTAGTATATGTTAAAATACATATTGTGTACTATGTATTACCGTCTAAACATTCACCCTCTCCTTGTCTACTAATAGACCTTTCGTAGTAGTTGAAATTGGTTCCTGGTTCAAAGAATTGAGCGTTATTTAAATCAAGATCCCTCGAATCCCTGTCACTAAGCTCACAGTTTTCTACATCGTCTTCATATAGTGCTGCACCCTCTCTGCAAAATGTAATTATTGGAGGTTTACAATACATTTTTAGAAAAATAGATATAAACTGTTATTAGACTATATGAAACCATATTAATAAAATTAAAGGCCACTATAAAATATAAAAATGAAAGGAAACGATATCGAATTTTGCGTTAATATATCTCACCTGTAGTTGAAGGAATGACAAGAAAATCCAGTACTTTCGATGCATGCTAGTTGGCAATCTCTCAAATTTGGCCTAGTCAAAAAGCGTACTATATAATCTTTACGTATCTTTCTCTTCGTTCCTAGTTGCTTGAAGTTTTCACCGCCATCGCATCTAGACGCGTACGGACGATAAGGTCCTGCGGTATCAAAATTGTCTTCGTAAATAGGCCCATCAGGTCCTGGCGATATCGGTCTCGTCGGTCTCTTATTGTCTAATGGTCTAGGAGGACGTCGACTAGGATAAAGTGGATAATTGGGTCCACCAAAACGTTCATCACCATAGTAGCTGAATTTATTTCGATAATTATCATCGCCATTCTTATTTCCATTGTTGTATCGATAGCCATTTCCGAATCGATCTCCAGGACGATACTTGTCTCGCGGAACATATCGATCCGTTGGTCGATATCCATCTCCAAACTTATCGTAAGGCAACCGGGAATCGTACCAATCGTTACCACCATATTTATCTCTAGAACCACCGGCAATCCATTGATTGTTGCTGCCGTCTCCGGGCCGGTGCCTATCAATGTATCCAAACCGATCGCTGTTACCATACCGAGTAGAAGGAGTATAATCTCCGGATCCAAACCGGCCCGGTTTATATGAAGTATCAGAGTCATGTCCATCATACTTAGTACCACCGGGCCGGTATCGATTACCAGATGGATACCGATCGCTAGATGGGAATCGATCTCGATCTCCAAATGGATATCTGCCTCGATCTCTATCTGGGGTATATCGATCTCTATCTGGGGTATATCGATCCCTATCTGGGGTATATCGATCTCTGTCTGGGGTATATCGATCTCTATCTGGGGTATATCGATCTCTATCTGGAGTATATCGATCTCTATCTGGAGTATATCGATCTCTATCTGGGGTATATCGATCTCTATCTGGAGTATATCGATCTCTTTCTGGGCTAAATCGGTCTCTGCCTCTAGATGGAACATATCTATCTCCAGGATATCGAGGAACATATATATCTCCCGGTCTGTACCTAGAACCCGGACCGTATCTATCTTCTATTGGATAACTTGGTCTATAATTTGGGACATTGTAATCACCATATCTTTCATCTCCTGGTAGAGGTCGTGAATCGGGGTATCGATGAGGTATTTGTACTGGAGTTGTTGGATATGGAATAATGTCTGGTAATCTACCATGATGATGAAGTTCGTCATAATTCGGTTCATCATACGGCGATGGATACCTGCCAGGCGGATAAGGCCTATCATATCCTCCACTGCTTGGGGGATATCGTGGAGGAGGATAGTCGTATCCACTATCCCCGCCTGAACTACTTGGTGGAAATGGATGACCAGGACCATCGATTTTGGGAGGATAAGGTCGTGGTGGTGGCATACCTGGGCGTCCACCGCCAGGGCCTCCTGAAGGTTGCCGTTCAGGAATGTCCATATCACTGCCGACTATGTGATCTGCATTGAGTATTTTGATACAAAAACAGCAGGTTAAAATGGCTAACGTTATGGTATATTTTTAGTTGATGCTATATGAAATTAAAAGAATACATCGATGATTCTTATCCGCCGAGAACCTACCAAAAATATACCGCTAACTGTTTTTTCTAAAAGGAAATACTACTTACGCATTAAATTCTCGTAATAGTCATAATCGGCATCGTAAATAATTCTCATGCCATCTCTTTGATTATATCTACTCAACCGACATGATCTAAATCTCTCACTATATACAGCCGATCTACATTGGAAGCTTGGCTGTCGTAAACATTCATCTAAACATTCACTTAGTGTTTTGTCGGATAATTCTGATTGATGTTCTCCGCCTAGTCTGCTATTTCTGTACCGTTGAAAGGCTGTATCTGGTCTTTTTCCGGTGAATAAATGGGAAGTTACTGGATTATCCGGATATTCTGAGCCACGAGCTAGAGCTTTTTGTGGTAAGCAAAGATTACAAGAAATGTGTGGTTACTTACGACTGTCCAAACAAGCGAAGTCATAGAAATGGTGAGTTGGACTGCTACTGACACCAATATCGTCTTTTTGAGATATGGAATCTTCTTCAGAAAGGGTACATTGCTTCGTCATTTCGTCGTATTCAACAGATCTACAAAAGTATTTTTCAGCCCTAACACACATTGATTGACATTCTTCCAAGGTAATATTGCTAAATAAGTCAACTTCAAACGGACCGCCAAGACGTTTGTTTTCTTCTTTTATAAATACAGCTAACCCGTCACAGCGCCTTTCAGCTAAAAAATAATCGTAACTTAATTAATGCAAATACTATTAATATATTAGTCAATAATTAGGATTTAAATAAAAAGCTCTTACATGATTTCATTTTTCCAAGTCAATTCTTCTACGTACGCATGCGTACAATGATAAAAATATTAACACTAAGGATTCACATGAGGATATTTAACAAACGAGGAAACACAGGAATGCTTAACTACTTGAAATTCTAGTAAAAATTCTGAAACATCGTGTTTGCGCACTGTAGAAATTTGACGCGAGAACAGAAGCCAAATGGGAAAATCATCGGCGATGTTATAATGAGAAAATAATCTCTTTAGCTTTTGGATAACTTATCGGGGATTATTTACACCTGTCAGTTTGCGTTATTCTAAAATCTTAACATAATCCGTGACAATACTCACCACTTAAACAAGTATTTTCCAAATAATCTGATGTCGGATCGTCCTTCCACTTCTCAGGGTGTGTTCTGCGTGTAAATCTACTCAAAGTACAAACGCGAGTTGCCGAATCGAAGGAAGCTGATCGACAAACGAAACTAAATTCGCTTAAACATTTATCTTCACATTCGCTCCTGTTAGAAACCATAACATCTTTAACATCGGCTGTATCTAATTTTAATTTTTTTCGAGGGTGTCGTTCAAAAATATACTTTCTGTTTGGGCATTCGCGATCAGGTCTTCCAGCTAGAATTAGAAGTATAATCTCAGGTTCTTAATTGAATATTAATTTTTCTTGCTCCTACCAGTTATACACACTTCAGTAAAATGTACACTATTCGGAACGAGCATTAAATTTCCAATTCCTTCAGGAGCAGCTTGTTCGCTAGTTAGATAACAAATTGACTCTTCGTATTCGGGCCCTCCGTTGTATAAGGCTATCCTACTTCCAGGCTGAAAATCGAAAGATTTGCACATTCTGACAATGTTATTTGTGGCGCGGTCTCTCAAACACATTTCTTGACATTTTTCTAAAACCATAAATGGCGGTGCCGAGTCTCTGATCATATCATCGTCGAAACCTTGTAGTTGGGTGTTTGGCAATCGCTCGTACCATATTTTTCCATTCATCGATCCGGAACCGCAGGAAGTTTGAGCTGTAAATGTGGAAGGAGAATTTGCATATTTCGTTGGAAAAATGATGAGTTATGACGTAATAATTATTTAGTTCTAGGTCGAAAATACAGAAAAGTGATTACCTCTTGTCATCATTTTTAAGACTGTTAGTACTGTTATAGCTTGCACCATATTGGGAACGTATGGATAACTTTTCATTTTGATAAATAAATGAAAGTCACTACGAAGACATAATTTGCAGTACCTGTAATTTATAATTAGAAAGCTCGATCACTCATTAGAAGTTAAATACAATGGATGGAGAGAGTAGTTCGCAAACATCAACATTAGTTAGTAAATTATCAACCTTTGTGAAACTATGAAATGATTCTTGAAAGAGCATTTGAAAACATTTACTTGGATATTACTTGATGCTCTGTTTGGTTCAATTTTGACGTGAATTTATAAATAGGGTTAAAGCATTTAATTATGTTATAACTAAAGTGAATAGATGAGCCGCTTTGTCTAATAACAAGTATCTTTACAGAGCTTGTAGGTTTAATACCTAGAGTTTATATATAGTTGTCCTTACCAGTAAATTCACTAGTAATTTTCTGGTATAGCCGAACTCTACTTTAATGCTTTCGTGACATACCCAATATGTCCACAGAGAAGCGTTCTCTGTTTTTGTTACTCATTTTACGAATATTAATTATATACTCGTACAGAGTGTGAATTTTATTAGAGATTGTATAATCGAACATATAGAAGGCAAACTGTTATCCGTTGTACCGAAAGAAGATAGGAGGAAAACTAAAGAAAAGGAAAGTTTTGTACTAAAGACACACCAGAACAATGTCAAATACAACACCAACAAAGATAACACTGCGTTTCTTAGTAGAGACTTATATTTATTATCTTATAATTCTGACAGAACAACGCAGGTGGAAGCTCTAAAATTTTACTTACACAAACTAAGAAATACCGAAGATGAAATCTATCGTTTCCCCTTGTCGCAACCGACACCAGTTTTTCAGCAGGACATCTGCTAACAATATATTTAATTATCTTAAAGTAAAAATCTTGTTAACCAATGTCTAGATCCTTTTTAAATATTATATTTTTCCACCTCCGCTGCAAATTAGAGAACTTTGCACAAAAGTATATCACAGTGTTATTCTAAATGAATGTCAATGCTACACTTGCTACACTTAAAGAGGGGAAGCTTTACTAAAGAGAAAAAAGGAGAAAGGTATTTGTTACAGGCAAACACTCGTTCGTTTATTCTTTACCTCACACAACATGCTGCACAAGTTCAGGGGACAAATTATTGTTTATTCTGTAACTAACGTAAATCCCAAAATGAAATAGAAAATGATATGTGATTTGTATAAAACATAAACATAGTTTATGATGACAGAAAAGTCTGAGATTAAATGTACAGGGCGTGAATAATTTAAGAAAATATGAAAACGCTCTAAAATCGATATACTTATCATTATTTTTCATATTAGAGAAAAATGATTATGAAGGCTGAAAAACATTTTATAGGAATAAAAAAAATTTCAATTTATTTATTCATTTTATCACATCACATTTTTTTTTAGAATTTCATAAAATTAATATTTTTTCAAACCGTTATTTCTCTTTTATCGTTTGTTTAGAAACTAATTTTTAATTTTGTTTTACTGAATATGTTAATTACTTAATACTGAAAATGTTATTTTGTTGAATAGAGAAATACGCGAGGGCATCATATTTGTATTATTTATGGCTTATAAGATTTAAAAAAAATGATGCTACATTCATACATAACAGGTATAGAACTTTATGATTGACGATATGCTAAAATTACGTAGTTATGTGCATTGTTTAGTAAAAACCTGACTTAAAGGAATGTGTAACTTATATTTAAATAGCTTTTGCTAGTACTTCAATGTTAAAAACAAGGAGAATTATTACATTAATCAATCAATGGCAATATTTCGCACAACCCGGAAATGCAGCTTACATGTTACATATCGAATACTTGTGGTATTTTCTTTCTGGACTCTACTAAACTAAATAGCCAACCATGAAAGTTATTTAACTATGTATTTGAAAAAGCATTGTACGTCAAATAGTAACTGACCCTTGCCCACTAATTAGCTTTTTTTTTACTACACGCGGCAGAAATAATAAACTGTAAAATCCAAGCAACGTAACGTAAAACAAAAATCATAGTGGAATGTGTCATTGGGCGTTACGCTTGGCTTAACCATGACCGATAGATAGATAAAGCATGTTCCATGAGCTTATTTTGCGAGCAGGATGCTCACTTCCGTGCCCCTTTTTTGCTATTAGGCTTTTTTCTCTTTTCTAAAACATTCGGAGGCACCTGCGATGTGTACAAAGTCAACCATTTCGAATAGATTCCAAACTCGAAAATAGACTATGTGAAACGCGTATACAGAAATGGACCACCTATTAAATATACTAAATGGAAGACTCCATGGGAATTACGCATGGAATTTGTAGGACTGGTTAATGTATTCAGATACCATTACGTAAAAAAGATTTTATTTACTATAACTACCTATTGTGTTTATTGATGTTACACGTTTGTTTAACTGAGTTTGTTTGCAATTGTAATATCAAACAATTTGATTGTAGTATTATATTGGGCAGTTGAAGAAATTTGCTTATTGTACGTATGTACAGTAAAAGAATTAAATAACCGCTGTGTTTGCCAGTAAAGAAATAGATATGTAAATGTAGAGACGCGTATTGTGGGATATATTCTAAATAAAACTATCTATTCTTGACGCGTAAATATAAATAGAAGAAAGTAGTAGGCGTGTAAATAGGCTGCGTAATAAAAACCAACAAATGTTACTTCTATATTTAACATTCATAGATTTAATTACTGTTGAATAGAGATTGTTTTAAAACTAAAGGTGGTAGGCCATAGTTACCATGGTAATTCAACCTATAAACCACGTTAGAGGCGAAACTAACTGAGCGGGAAGCAAATGATCACGGTAACTTAGCATGTGAACCATGCCGGAGACGAAAATCAACTGCAGGGATATTGTTTTCGTAAAATTGAACTATTTAAGAAACTTGACAAGCAGGGGTAATAGAAATACATACATATGAATATTACTGGAATGGATTATGCCGCCTGCTATCAAGTTTCTTAAACAGTTCCAGTTTTCCTAAAATTCTCAGTTTAAATAGTAATTAAATTCATGAATATTAAATGCAGATGTAATATTATGCGGTCTATTTACTTGTCTACCCCTATTTGTATTTATTCGTCAAGGATATGCCTTTTTATTTTACATCCAAAAGAACAGATGCAATATATGCCACAAAAATAAGATACACGTCACTACATAAATGTATCTTTACTCACAAACAGTACGGTTATTAAATTCTTTGTATTTACAAGAATATGGTCCCCTTTAAGCATTTTTACTTTTACCGTATAGCTTATGATAATATGATAGCTCCATTTTAATCTATTTTTGAATGAAAAGATATGGAAATTTTATTCAAATTCCTTTTTCTCAGAAATAGCAAGACAGGGATAGAAAAATCAGAATAAAACTATATATTCATATAGCATAATATCGGTTATCGGAAATTATAGTATATACAGTATGTTCCATTTAAAGCAAGCAAAGTGACATGCACGTCCAAATAATTGCAAGAAAGTAGCAACGTAAACATTTTTATTGAAAATATCATTACGGAAAACCCATACATATATAAATTTTCAGATGTCAGTTACGACTACTCTTACAGATTCTGCCAACTGGTAAATTCGGATTTACATTCTATGTACATAGCGCCTGAACTCCAGAAAATTACATTTTCAATTTTATTTTCCTCTGTCCACGTTTATATATATATAAGATATATTCAAAACCTTTTCTACCGTTAATTTTATCTGATATTTTTTGGGTTTTGCCAACTTGTCCTTCTGCCAGTATGTCTTTTACTGCGCTATTCCATGTTTTCTTGAGCCCCCTGTTGTTCTTTTCATCACCGGTCTTCCTTTTTCCACTCTTATTAAATGACCAAACCATTTCAACTGCTATTTTTCGATTGTATTTGTTAAAAGTTCACTGTTTAAGTCGTCTTTATTTTTTTTTAGTTCTTCCTTACGTCAGTTGCTCTCTTTGAATATTTCCCCTCCATCGCCTGAACTCTACTTTTTAAACTTTCCATTTGTTAATGTCGGTCGAAGCACTGTTGAATATAGTAACTTTTCTACCCTTACTTATTTTCTTTTTACCAATAAATGTATTGCCGCGTTATTTATGCTTTCCTTTATTTTTTCCTCCGCTTCTCCGTTACTTAGAATTGTTGTTCCTAGGTGCTTAAAATAATGCACTTGTTTCAAGGTGTTTTCGTAGAATTTTATACTTTTTCCTATTTTTCTCTTCTCCAATGCCATAACTTTTGTTTTGCATTTATATTCATATTTATCCTTTACTTACACCACATTTTTCCCCTAATTGAACCACATATGGCCGGATCATCTATAAAAGCGCACTTCGCTAGTTTGATGGGTCGTAACTTCCTGTAGCCTATAAGTTGGTTGTCTTCGCGCAATGTGTATTGTTTTGGCACATTCAATTTCCCCTCGCAATTTATCTCCAGTACCTCCAGTACCAGTAGATTTTATTAAAAAAGTAACTAGAATAATGATAGCGCGGACTGTGGAGTAGTATGGCAAATAATACTAATGTATCGATACACTATGCACTATTCAAGTTATTATTTGTTTAATTTGGAAGAGCTGCTTCGCCAAGTAGCTAGAAGATTATAACAAATGTTGTATTTTTTAAATAGGAAATGATAATATTAATAGTACACAGGCCCTCTTACTAGTGTTTGCAATTTATTGGAAAGGGAGACCTACTGGCTACATACGTACTGACTTGCTGAATGTCTCGGTTTGACCTCATTGGAATATTCTCCATTACTCCAGATTAATTTGTAAATTATTTCAAGTTAAATAGGTATTATTGTACTTTTTTATATTTCTTTCCTGTGACATTTTTGTCCTAAGAAATGAAAAACTTTTGCAAATTTTCAGTTTTCCCGCTGCTCGTTCTGAATAAATTCTACGTAATAAAGATTTCATTGAACGGGTACTTGAGAAGTCTAATAGACAACATGAAAATACACATGTATATCTGGGAAACTATACACATTGCAACACTGCCAAACTAAACTACTGGCGATAAAATACGCAAAATAGAAAGTTTATTATATATTTTATTTTTTCATGCACACATACTTCAGATATTATATAATAATTTGTGAAGTATAGCTCTTTTTTGTGGAATTTTTTAATGCATTCTTGTTGTGTTGTGAAAATATACTAACACAGTTTCCTTAGAAACAGCAATTTCCAAAGTACTCATTTGAGTAATTGTATCTATAATTGAATAGTAAATGTACAACCTATGGTACAGCATTCTATTTATTTCCAAGCGTAGACTTTTTCTATACAAACAAAAATATAATGCAATCAACACATATGTTTATATGTTTCTTTACAATTAGACCTGTATTAACAATTTTTAAATCGGGCTAATATTTGCTTAAGTACTACAAAGATTGAGTTTACCAATAAAATCCAGATTGACAGTATTAATAGCTTCCATATGTTTTATGAAAAAAGTCAACATATTGAAAAAAAAGTTTAAGAATTCTCACGTACACGGGATATCCTCAATATAATTTTTTAAATATTAGAATTTCAATAGCTTACGTTAGACTTTTGTATTTTAAATGTTAAACGATTGTTGTCAAAAGCATATGCTAATCCATTCAAAAAGAATGGTGGTACTTTTAGAATAACAAAAGCTTTAAGAATCCTATTTATTGCTCCAATATTTTTTCCACTTTAATATCTTGTAGAATTTGAAAATGTTTGGAAGTATGTTAGTACTCCTTTTCTTTTAATGTTACAATTTTTACCTTAATTACCGTTGTTTTTCTTAAAGATGTCAGTTTTACGTATCATGACGTCGCGTCTATTCAATGGAATATCTAAAATCGTGGTGCCCAGTCAAAATGCTCATCTATTCCGTGAACATGAATCAGCCGAAGACTCCGACAATAGGTAAGTATTAGCTATTTTTATTTTTGTTACATCGTCGATTACAACTACTTAAATTCCTGCATAAAATCATTAGAGTGAAGCAGACAAGATCTGTTTTAATGACCTTTTTGATGGTATTTTATTTAGTTTTAATTTTAATGTATTTTTGTTAATAAAATTAAATTAAAAAACAATGCAAAACTAAGATAGTCTGTACAAATAAGTACGAAATCTACTTTATTACAATTTTTGAAATAATTAGTAGGAATTATAACGAAAGATTAACAACAAATAAATAACATCATCAAAAAATTAACCTGTTTAAGAAATGGATAAAAATTAAAGTGCATTGGTGTCGGAAATTGATAAGTGATGAAAAAAACATTGAAACATTTTCCAACATTTTTATAAACAATATTACATTTTGCAATTTTTTTGAAAGGAAATAAATTTACTCACTTTTCTTTCTCAGTTCTTCAGTAAATGGCAAAATCATAATTTAGCTACATTATATAGGAGTGTCCAGGTAACGCCTTCGGTAGTTTTCGCAGTTAGCATCTTAGTCTAGTTCTTAAAATTTATATACGTTCGCTGTATTATAACAAATTAATGTTAGATTCGCATTACTTCCGGTTATTCTGGAAGTCATAACCATCTTTAATATTCCTAATGGAATTACATACTTTTTATTGAATGTTCAATTTTTAAATATTTCATTTAAAGACATTTTTTCCTAATAGAACGCACTCTATATGAGAGCTTGCCTTGAGCAAAAACGCCGCATCACATTCATAAGACATTAAAATTGTTGATCAAAATTTGTTAAAATTTTAACAAAACGTGACAAGTAATTACTTGTTACATTTTGTAAAAATACTTAAAAATAAAGAGCTTATTTTTATTTCTAGTAATAAAAATAGGAAATATTAGGAAAGCAATTCTAATTGTTAGGAAACATGTACACAACCAAAAATAAAAATAAGCTCTTTAGTCTTAAGTATTTTTTTAAAGTGCAACAAATAATTTTAGCAAATTTTAAGCAACAATTTTAATGTGTTATTATGAATAATATCATCCCTTTTTAAATGATGTTTGATGGTTTATTAATGCAGTTTCCTTACTCTTCTAATTTTTTCTCTGATAAAGAATGAAAATGAAATTCGAAAGCTTTAAAAAAATTGTATTTACTCCTTCAGTTCAATTTTGACTGAATTCCCCAATAGTTCCTTTTTCGATCCAAAAAAGATAATTTAAGCTTTTTTTGTATTGATGTTGAAAGTCAAGAATATTTGGTTTTTTTAACGAGAGAAACCCACATGTACCACCAATGCATAAATCTAAATTCAGACGCATAGAATCAAATTTCATTCGTTTTGGAATAAAAAGATAGTATTAAAACCTATGAACCGTCCCGCACTATTTTTCTACGTATCCCAACAGCTCAATACCCGCCGCACCTTCGCAATTAGAAATTTCACAGATGTACATCGGTACATACATTTTTTTAAAGTATAAAATGCGAGCCATATTCTGTTCAGACAGTCTATAGGCAATCAAGCTAGAAGAGCTGAATTTTGGCAATTTATAGTAGTTAAAGGTCAAGAGGATTCTGATTTTCCATCTAAAATGAATCAAATTCAGATTTGAGGGAATTTTAAATGCAACAAATTTTCATTATTGGGCAAAACAAAATACACATGTCAGACGTCTGATGTCTGTGTTATTACTCCTGTATAAACACGACATAAATTCGTTCGTGTTTCTGCTTATTGCCTGCTATAAATTTTCTAAACTAGATTAAGATGTTAATTACAAAAACTTTTAATGAACGGGTTGTATTGAATATGTACCGAAAGTGTTAAGACAAATTCAGTGATTTAATGTTATGTAGGAAAATAATGCGGGTTAAAGAGCTGGAATTTAAGTTTAGGGAATTTAAGCGTGACGTTAATTTTAACAAGCTAGGCAATCAAGATTTAATCAGAGCTATTCAAATCTAATTTCTGAATTTTAATCTCAGTGAGTAAGAGAGGTATAGGTATCACGTAAGATCATAAATCTGCTTTGATTCTCATAATGTTAAGGTCGAAGATCTTAGCGCGATTGACGTTCACTCTACTAGTTGTGACTCTTCTGCTACGACAAAATTTGTCGTCACCTTACGATTTTACTAAATAATTACCATGCACTATTAGATTAAATGTTGCCAATGCAAAGTAAAAATTATTTTTATTTATAACTCATATACGAAAATAGATCTTGGAAAAGGAAAAGTTAATAATCGCTTTATTTGCTCTATATAGTAAATAAATCATTAGAACGAATTATGACGAAATAAACTTTATTGAAACGACAAATGGAAGTGTTGACTACTTTGTTTCTATAGACATTGAGAATTTAATTTATTATACTTCGACATATAATTCGGTGTGGGATTCTGTTTAGAACGTTTGTCATAATAATTTTGTTTTTAATATAAAATGCCATGTGGCGGTTGTTCTACGTCAGAGTTTTAGGACAACGTGTATGTAAATTTCATACGTAAGATGTTGTCTAGTTCTTGATCATAAAATAGCTTTTCGGCACGTGGAATCAATAAGCCGATGTTTTTTATTGATTTTATTGGTTAGAATTTAGAGGTGTGTTAAATATTTATGAAGTATTTTCGTGCGATTTAAAAAACATCTATATAAATTATCCAACTTTTAAGAGGATTGTCTTAAAAAAAGACAAAATGTTCTCATTTATATGAGAAAAATTGAAAAAAGTGTACAATTAGTAGAAAATCATTTCTATTAGTCAATTCTGGTTGCTTTACTTTGATTGTTTTCCATCGATGTTAATGGTTCATTAAAATCTTTTTGCAATCTTGTGTTTTTCTATTTAGGTAATGATGATGATTTGACGATGGTTAGTAGTAAATCTTTAGTGGCCTGGAAACAAAAAGTATGGTTCCCGAAAGCCTGTAACAAACTTCGTTCTTTTTTATTTGTTTTCATTGTCACGATAAAATATCGCACAGTGGGAGGCATTCTATTTTTAAACGGCAAAAATATGTTTCAAGCATACAATAGCGCTTTATAACTTTGTTGTTTTAATATTTTATCTATTTACATTTTACTTGAGAATCTTCATGTTTCGCGAAGCGCATCGTATATTTGCATACGTTAGAATGTTGCTGCAAACGAACAAGTTACGAGGACACCTAGCTATATACCTTTAATTGAAACCTTCTTCAAATTATTTCTTCTTTCAAGCAACTGTGGTACCATTGTAAGAAATACCTAGTCGCCAATGCTGCAGCTACAATAATGTTAACATTTTTTGCCCTTTATTGGAACTGAAAATATCGCAATAAACGCATAATTTGTTTTGTTTGCAACCTGTTACATTAAATGCCCGCTGGAGACAGGAAGATTGGTTGCTTGTCGGGCGGTACTTTTTGGAATTAATACTTACTCTGTAGTGTAACTCTGACTAATAAATCTATAGAGATGACCAAGGCAGGTACAATTATTACTTTTTTGCAACGACTAGACAGACTCGTGTTTATTCGTCTCACGAGTCTATCTAATCGCTGCAAAAAAATAATAAAATACCTGCTTTTGCCATCTCTATAAATCTATTCTGATTATACTATACAGAATGTTTGATAGGTTCTTTAAATGTATTTGAGTATTGCAAACTATTTGTAATGTCAATTTTCGATTTGCCAATTATAAGGCATCTTGCACTGAGAGAAAGGAACTGATTCATCCAATAAACCACAAAGTGGTTTTTTACTTCCTACCAACATTCTAATATAGGTTGGTTGACCATTTATTTTAAAGTTGATACAATTCAAAGAGTTCAACTAAATGTATGCTGCTATTTTAAGGTATGTTGAGTCAACGTACATAATGTTAAAAATAATCTAGCCACAAAGAGTTTTTCGTTAAAATGTGATATTTTTGATCCATCCTTAATATGCTGTACTTATTGCTGAAAAAACATAGTGTGTGATGCTTTAAATAAATCTCCTGCTTTTATCTTGAACTCAATGTTTGTCTACCTATTTTCATTATTTATTATTTATACGTGCTGGTTAACTTACTGAACAATGTATGTATGAAAATAATGGTTACTTCAAGTAGGAGATGGAATTATACTAAAAGAGATAACGTTTACATATTTGCTTAAATGAATATCTCTAGTGAACCAAAATTGTACAGTATTTCGCCACAGTATTCCATGTTTTTAAATGAGAAACTTATCTGCATAGAAAGAAGGACGCATTTACAAAGAAGATTCTAGAAGAGCTGCTGTGTTAGATTTTGTAAAAATTATACAGGTTGTTCCATTAAAGAAAAATGAAATAGCATGAATCAAACTTTGCCGTAGAATGTGGTTGATATAAAAAAAATCATTGACATCGTAGCTGACGCTACACGAACAATGCGTCGAATATTGAGCCGAATGTTTGAGTCAATGAGTTTCTGCTACGCGGTATGGCAAATGTTTAATTCGATATTTGGTACAAACGACTGTCTTTTGATACAAATGGATGAATTCCATAATGAGTTCAATATTCCATTCCATTTCCATAGAATGCTTTATATTATTTCTATACGTGTTTACGTAAAATATCGAACAATATTGTTAAAAACTTACATTCATTATGAAAATTGGTACTACTAAGACAATAGAGTTAAAAAACTATTTTAATATAATAACATTCGAAAGAATAGTGTAGCCGTGTATCCAAACAACGGATGTTTTCCTTTGAACGTTGGAGGAATTCCTTTGAATCATGTCAAAAAGACCGACAGTGGCCCGAACGTTTTCAAACACAACATTGGACGTTTTTACATTGGTAGCTAGTAGAAGTGGTCGTCGACTACATGATGCGATAAACTATCAACGTTGGAAGACGTTCTAGCGTTGTGTAGCACCGGTTTTACCAAAAACTCAAAGAAATACTCAATCGAATAAAATTTGAATCATGAAGGAGCAGATAACGATCATTAAAGAAGCAGCGGAATTTCGAAAAAAATCTCAGATTATATTAAAAACTAAGATAGATGAATATAGGAAATATTGAAGACAGTTGACAAGAATTGAAGAAAAGTATCTGGAATTATCTTGCACAGTAAGTGTACATGCTGTAGATGAATTAATATTTTGTAATAGCAGCACTATTATTCAATATTTTTTGTAAATGCCTGGTCATAAGGGACATAAAGAAATAAATAAATTCTGATGTGAGATCATTCCAAATTTCGTCTGTTTTGTCTTTTAATTCCTCGGCGCTTTCAGACCCGAAACTACTGTTTCATTTGTTAGTGATATATCCTCACACGTTTTCTACGGGATTAAGGCCTAGACATGTCGAACATCATGTTATGTTAATTTCCCTAAACCATTAATTAGTAACCGTAGATCCTCGATAATTACTCTATTCAAAAATAACATTTCTGTGGGGACACAATTTCCACAAAATAGTACATGTGTATGTATATTTTCAACTTTATTAAACAATTAGGTATAATTTTGTTGGCAATCAAGAAATAATGGCCCCCGTTATTGTAATCTCTTTGAAATGTTGAGGTTGTGAGTTATAACAATAATGAAAACAGCATTTGTTCTTTTCCAGTGCACAATGATCTAAATAAAACTAAATACGTTCTTTAAAATGCATAACTAAAGCACGTTTGATACAATGACATTTTTATAACAAATTTTTGTCAAATGAGAGAGACCTTTCACGAAAACCAATAAACACTTAGGATCGTAGTCTGTCCTTATTAGTTTATATCAAATTTAACTTTTGTGGAAAATTGTATAATTTCTTTTTGCATATTATTATTTTTCTTCATTCCTCATTAATTCTGGATTTTTTTCTTTATGAGACACTAAAGAGCCGGTCTAATGTCGATTAGAAGGGAAGGCCCTTCTATAGGATTTTTCAAAAATGATTGATGTTATTGTCATTCTAGAGATCTCCAACTCTATTCACCTGCTCCTATTTCTTCTCATTCTGCCTAAATATCTTTAATAACAGATGTTGGTTATTCCAAGACCTTTTGAAAAAGTGTTCTTTATTCGGTTTGTTCGTTGTTTGAATTATTCGTTAACCAATCACCCACTGTAGCGTTTTGGTGACTTTTATTATACAATACAAAGGCTTAGCTGGAATTTACAAAATTTCCAAATTAGCGGTTGCATTTATTTGACTGGTATTTTGTAAATTCTTTCATTATTTCGTTTGTATCTACGGTTTTCCGTTTTTCAGAGATTACATTTTGCTTATAGGTGAAAAACTTGATGTACCGCATAGCCTTATGTGTATTCTAAAGATACACATCTTTAACTAATAACTTACCAACATGTATCTATGCGTAAATAAAATCGTCTCAAGCTGCAAACGACAAAGGCAACAGTCGTAACGGCAACCGAAAATGTGATATTTGCATATCTTTTGCTATATTGTCGGTCCGTACTTCATTAAAACGAAAATAGTAACTTTGTGATAATATTAAGCACAGCGACATTAAACAGAATCTAGTGTATTAGTTAAATTCGTATCGAGAATGGTAGCTCTAAAATCGTAACTATTTATCAAACCTTGTACGCTTCAGTTGGTGCTGTGAATGACTCTGTAGGATAATCAATAATTTCTGTTGTCTTGAATAGGTCCACCCTACCAACGCAAAGTATGCCTGTCTATTAGAATATTTTGTTGCTTTGGATAAAACTAATAATTTTTCTCATCAGTAATAATTAATATTAGTGATGTTTGCAGTTTTCGTGTCAAAATATTAGCGCGATGTTTTCCAGTGAATTTGTGAAACAAGGCATCGTCCTAAAAACTGCACAGTAGTTTAGTAGGCCCGCCGTGAACCGATAAAATAGTCTAAGGTGCATAATTAATTAATAACCACGTTTAGGTACTTAATTGAAAATCGATAATTGAAGGGTTCTACATTGAAAATGCATAAACTTATCTAAATAAATCCAAACACGTTTTTCTTTCCTTGTTAATCCCATGATTTTCTACTCCCATTTTCCCATTTCAGATATATAAAATATTTTAATCGTCCAGACATCGACGGTTGGGATGTGCGTTCTATTATGACTGATCTCCTCGGCGCAGATGCGGTACCGGATCCGAAAGTAATCATAGCGGCGATGTACGCGTGTAGGCGTGTTAACGACTATTCACTGGCGGTACGTTTCTTAGAAGCAGTTAAGGACAAAACCGGCAATCAAGTGTGCGAGATTTACCCATACCTCATACAGGAAATAGCTCCGGTAATCTGCGAACTGGGAATTGATACTCCGGAAATATTGGGCTACGATAAACCGGAATTGTGGACGAAGAGCGTTTTTGACATGTAAAAGAGAAGATTGTTTGCTTTAGCATTGTTATTTAGGGTAGTGCTTGACCTTTTAAAATTACCGACTTTTGTATTGAAATAAATTAAATAAAATGAAGAAAAGGATTTACGTTTATCGCATATTTATTGACATATTCGCCAAGAAAAGGTATGATTTTCGTTCTACTTACGGCTGAAAGATTAAAATGAATTAATTAGTGTAAACAATATGCAGTTAACTTTCCTTTAACCTCGCCTACGCAACATAAATATTTTTAATGGTAAACATGTATGAATGTAAAAACGGGAATGACATATAGGCTATATATAATCTTAACAATAGAATAAGTAGCTCCAAAGTGATTCTCTTCAACATTAGCATTGTATTGTATTCTATTTTGCTAAAGCTTAGGATAGCCGTTTTTTTCCTATGCTTTCTGAACAAAGGACTACAAAAAGAAAACTTCTCGAACATATATACATTCAGAACATAGCCAGACATATTTAGATGAAATAATGAAAAAACGGATGTACTACTGGGTGAGTGGAAAAAAACGTAATTAGTGTAATTAAAAAATGTTAAGTAGCGTTTTTGTAAATGGTCCAAATTTTCCCTTGTTTTCGGGTTAGTCTTAAATATAATGCAAAATATTCTTGCATTGGCCACCCATGTATGAAGCTCCTTCACATTTCACTCGTCAGGTCAAACGGCATTTAGACGATAGGTTTTCCGGGATTTGGATTGATCGCAGTAGTTTTATTAATTGATCTCCATGATCTGAAGTACACGTGTACTCCTGGAGATTGATCCACCAGAACAAAAACAAAATTTGGAAATCTGCAGTAATATTTTCTCATAATAAACATTAAATGCTTTTGCGATTTTCAATACATACAAAAAACATTCTCGGCCCCAAAGCAGGCACTTAGATTATAATAAAAAATAGACTCTGCTCTGAATTGGTTTTAGGAGGACATTTTTAAGGACTTAAATCTAAATTATATCCTAAGTTATTTCGTTTCGACGATTTTTTGTCTAGTGTGGGAAATCTAAGCATCGGGAACAATTTCGTTTTATTCAGAGAGTATAAGGCCAACATGACTATTTGAAATTTTAGTAGAAATTCAGAAATACCTTCGACAGAACTGGGCGGTAAGATGTACAGTTCTTTGATAACTTTATAATAAAAATTGATCCTTTTGTTGCATGTTTGTTATAAAAATAAAATACCCCATAACTAAGGTTAATATAATAACTTGTTAGCTGTAAATTTTTTGAAGGTACACGTACGCGACGAGAACAACCAACTTCGATTGTGACAAGTATCACAAAAAAAATCACCTTGAAAATTTCTTAATATTTTAGACGTCTGAAAGTTTTTTATTGAGAATTCTGTAAGGCTTACGATTAGAATCGTAGATATTTGTATTTAATAAAATACTTGAATATATGCTATAAATGGTTAGGAAACAAAAGTAAATCTAGTGTCTCTGTTAAAAAAGTCGTGCAAAATGTGTATCTCTATTCCATTTAATACTCTACCAAACACTCAAGTGCATGTGCATTTTTTTGTCTATTTTACCACCAGACCATTTTGAACTTACGATTTCTGCTCGAAATGTTATCACTTTCACCCACGAGCACCAACTGCCAACTGCTCCATGGGGCTGCTGGTAGAAGCCAGCTCTAGATGTGTCCGCACACTGTGTCCGGATACGCTTTTGTTCGCCGTTTCCGGGAAAGCACCGAAACATATCGTTCAGGTCATTGGATGGTCATTGCTCACTCACACGATGCCGTATTATAATCACACCTCTGGTGTATGCTGCAGGTACCCTTGTGCAATTAAAAACTATATTAATTTGGCGTGATCATGGCCGGCCGATTCTATAGGTATATCGAACCAATGTTTGTGTGAGAATGAGATCTGAAGGGCGTTCTGTATAGGTACATAGATGATGTACAAATATGTTCATTGAAGCGTCACACTATTTTGATCGATGCGAAAATCACTTGTAATACTATTCCACATTCCGTGTGTATTCGGCTATTTAACATGAAATATAATTTATTATTCATTAGTCATGCACAAAATTACATTAAAAATCATTAATCCATTTCCTGAATCTAACAGCTTGTTCGTCGTCTAAGTGTATATATGTACACTATCGCTCATAAGTTTAATCGAGCAGCTCAAAAAATTATCAAATAAATATTTTATTTCCAATAGCGTTTTTATTGGATTGTTCTATAATACCTATTATTCGTTACAAAAATCCAAATTGCGTCAAAGATAAAATTATATTTGCTTTTCCTCAAACTAATCACTTTCAGCGTTTATTATTACCTTACAAATACACGGCACTCTTTTCAATAGTCTATCTAGATTCCACTCCAGGCGCTTAGTAGGGCTCTGCAAGATGCTAGTTTGCTAATTAGTTTGTAATGGCAACTCCATTAGTAAGTAGGAAAACCATATTACCTTGCTTAGCATTAATTTGTCTTAGCAAATGTTTGTAATTGCTTTGTAATAAAAAGAATTTGCAAAAAATATTTATATATAAACGGAATGAAAATGGCGTGATGGCATTGTTATTGGGAGAAATTGTTTAAGTGACATGGGCTTTAGATCAAATACGACGACGTTAGGATTACCAATCGTTTCTTCGGTTACCTACAAACTAAAACTTAGTTAATTAATCGGCGCGGGCATTCAAAAACGTTATTTTCCTACTAACCACCGATTAGCCGTAATCAATGATTAGTTATAATCAAAGGAAAATCCGGCCCTAAAAACGTGAACATCATGTGGAAATGATGAACTACATTGCATACATGTGGAAATATTCATTAAATGTAATCAACGTATAGTATCACGAATTCGCTAAGTGCTGAATATTTGATAAAAGCATGCAAGCATATTTTTATGAAAAGTTTGCGAACGTGATCTAACGCCGACTGCTGGTTAACTGTACATATTGTTCATACAGATATTAGAAACGCGCTATGCTTCAAAGTAATTTCAATATTTTTAGTTAAATATATAAATATGCTCTCAAGAAGACAACTTTAGGTATATGGACGTTATTCAAAATTTACAGATCATCCGATGTATTGAGAGATGTTCATAATTCATTTAACTTCAAAGGAAAATTTTAACATTTTTCAAATTAAATATTGAGAAAAAAATATCAATGAGATATGATCACCATGATCACCTCTAAAATGTTGTTGGTGGTTTTTACGCGGATATGAATGAAGAAATAGATAAGTTTCTAAAAAATTCAGATCGAAATATCGGGATCCAAATTATCCGGATAAACAGATCGCAGGATACGGATATACTGCTATTCGATTCTCGGATCCGTATCTGCTATCTAAGTTTCGGATCCGGATCCTTTATTATTTTGTACTATAGAAAATGTTTAATAAAGAAAACATCGAATTTGTGTTTTATGGAGGAAAAATGCAATAGTTTTTCAAATCTGTGCAGTTGGAATAATACTGAGTTTCCATGCACACAATCCAAAGTTACTTTGCATTACATTCGTGTGTTCGATAAATCTGGTGTAATTATTGCGGTTATATTGCTTGATTGCACATTATCAGATAATGGATTCGATCGGTTAAAGAATCCGAATTCAAGATTATCGGATAACGGATCCAAAGGTTTCAGATAGTTGATCTGGTTCCGAGGTTTCGGATAGTGGATTCGGATCCGAAATTTCGGATAACGGATCCGGATTCGACGTTTCGGGTAGCGGATCCTGATCCCAGGTTTCGGATAATGGATCTGAATAATACCAAGAGGGTATCCGGCTGTAAAATTATCCGGATCCGGAGTTCTAATATTTATATTTTAGACCCATTGGTACATAAAATAATGTATAGGAACACTTTAAACAGTTTCAGTATATCAAAACAAATCAATTAAATATTACAATTTAAAATATGAAATTAAATAACTCATTTATGGCATTGGTATAAATAATTAAATTTGTTTGTGCTTAAGGTTTTGACAGGTATCGGTAAGTAATTGTAAATCTTTACTATCAAATGTCTGACTCGTTTCTATACAGGAGTTTAATGTAACGAAATATTAGCCTTTTTGAAGTTGACGTGGTAGATTATTATCTCGATAATAAGTCTTACGATTTCGCCTATTAGCACCCATTATTATAATACTACGTTGATGTGCAATTCGATTCTAACACCCGCAAATGTACGACAGCAATTTTACTATCAACTGTCAACAAAAAGACGGGGAATTTTTGAGTATTGGACGGTTATTTATAATAAAAACCAAAACCTCAATTTATGAGTCTTCCCGATAATGAAGATGAACTATTTTAAAATCCCTTCTCACCTTCTGTTCTAAAACTTATGCAAATTCATGAAGACACTCTATTTTACCTTGCTCAACATAAATTTTTGTTGACAAATATTTGAGTGAACAGAACAAAGAATTTCTACTTTAATAAATAAATAAATAAATAAATTTTAATTTGCGAAAGAAATGCAGTGACATTTATATTCTAGCGGATTGAAAACGGCGGGAAATTGATTGGGAAACATATACTTTAAATCAAATAGTGGTAATATTATCAAAATATCGGGAGACTTCGGAGAAAGTCTGACAAGTATATATTCTTCCATCTTTTGATATGTTCCTTAATTGAAACTTATCCACCTCTACAGCGAACTATGGGCTGCTTCCTCCATTTTGCAATGTCGTACGGTGTAATGGGAATACTGTTGCCACTGATGGGAGGTTAATCAGAAGCAGTGTATTACTGGTATTTACAAATAAAATATTTTATGAAATAGTTGATACCAGCATGTTTAGATCCGTTATTCCCTTGATTGACATTGTATTTTTGTTGCATTCTGATGCGAGCCACACCATTTAGAACAATGCCTGGACGTTACAGATTCTCTTTTCGGATAAGCCAGTGCTAATAATTGGTGACTTTAATCTTTCCTTTGAAAATCGCATTAGTATTGATAGTAAGTTGAACCTGCTTTCGTCCTTTATGGAGTCTCTTGCTTTGGCTCGCTACGAAAGTTAGTCACAGAATCTTGGTTATCCGAGAATTCTCATCATCCGACAGGTTGTACAGATCTGTCGCTTCACAATCCAAGTGCACCAACGGAAAGAATTTGTCATAATAACACCGAATTCAACAATCCTATTGATTGTGAATGCCGCCGTTTTCTCCAGTGTTTTCGTCTCGAAGAAAGATTCTTGCACAATTCCGGATATATACACTTACTTGCCACTATTGAGCGTTTCCAGGGTTCACGCCAATGGTGTTCCATTCCAACATTCCCAATTTCATGACTCCTCACTGTGCCCCTGCACTTGCAAATCCATTGTGTAGAATTTTTCTCTACAAATAGTCTTATATTTGGAATATTACCAAGATACACTTAGTATACAAGAAAGGCAACGTTGTTGATACTGTCAACTACAGACCTATTTCAATTTTACCAATTTTTGTAATGGTTTTTGAAAGCGTGATGTGTGATTAGATATACAGGGAGGAACAGCTCAAACTCCAGGTGTATATTGTACGCAAGAAAATAATGTAAAAAAACGCACATGTTCTTATTAGTTTTCATTTGTTTTCAAGTTATAGCGTAATTACAAATAAACAAAATTTCATACATTGAACTTTTTTTAATCACGTTCTTTTAATAAATGCTGTAATATCGGCTACAGTATTTCTAATACGTCTAATTAATACGTCCTGAATGTCAAATTTATTTTGTAAACTTGAACCAGTTCCATAAATACTAGTCTAGTGGTGTGAGGTTTGCAACTTTTGGAGGAGTGACCAGTCCAAAGCTTTGAAAACCTATTGTACAAATGTTGCATAACCTAAATAAAAATCGGATAAAAACATATGAGTTTTTTTACGTTATTTCCACGTATGCAATAAACTCCTGAATCTTCCCGACTCATTCTGTACAATGATATCAGATTATTATTTCATTCAACCAAACAGTGTTTTATTCCTGAAAGGTCTATACGGCCTTCAACCTAGCAGTCATATCTTAAGACCTATGCTAAGCATTGGACGATGGCAAACAAGTCAACGTCATATATACAGATTTTCCCAAGCAGAAACAAAAAAAAAATGTCAATGGATACATATAGTAACACCAGCTGTTTTTGCAACAAAAGTTGTCCAACAGTTGCATTAACAAGGAAGTCAATTTTAAATGGATGTTGCGTTAACCAAATTGAAATTGTTAAACTGACCAATATTATTGTTCGTCCAAGTGAAAAAAATATTGCAATATTGTTAAGAACATGTTTTGCGCGAGCTTATTGAAAATCTAAACGTGACTACAGATTGGTGTGTTAAGAACACGATCAAATTGAACATCGACAAGTGCCGCTGTGTTTTCTTTACTATGAACTCAACAAGAATTATTAGCGATACCGAAATAGCACGTAATCACAGATCAAAGATCTTGGCGTCATATTTGATGATGCTTTACAGACCATACTTCCGTTGTTGCTGTCAGTTTTTTGAACTATGGGATTCACCATTTGTATTCATATGAAATCTCTGAAATCTTTGTTTTATGCAGTGGTTGTCATTAAACTGGAGGATGCTACTGTTATTTGGTATCCTATGTATGACACCTATTCTGTGTTACTTGCTCGCTTACAACGAAAGTTCAGGAAGTTTCTTTCTTTTAAAACTGATGCAATTTGCCCCGATTGTGACTTGAATTATAAAAAACATAATTAGCCACTTAAACAACTCACCTGAATTATTGTATAAAGTGATTTTTCGCGTTCCTAGTTCATCAACAGGACTGACCGAAACTGCATTAATCTGAACTACGAGAACTGAGAAAGCATGTAAAGCAGGTTGAGGGTGTAAATCTGTTGGGCAATTAAATAAATATTATTATTATTAAATACAACGTTAGAATTGCCATCCGTTTCTTCGGCACTCTTAAACATCGGTGGGTTAACCGGCATATTTCATTGCGTTAAAAAACGTATTTTCTTCCCAACCATCGCTTAGTCTTAATCGATGATTAGCAAACCGGCCCAAAGAAAGAAAAGCTTCTTCACGATACATTTCATATTTGTTTGCCGCGAGATAATAGTGCAACGATGTATCATTTCTAATTATCCACCGTAGGAGATCATTATACGTATCCAAATTTCAAAACATGATATGAATCTGCAATATATCTAGTATTATTCAAAAATAGCAACCGTTGAAATTTATTTTGAAAAATATTAATATTTAGAAAAAGCAATTTTAGAAGATATACTGCTACTTTAATACTTCGTCAGTATTACTGTATGGGAACGCAAATATCAGTAAGCTAGAATAGTATAAAAGCTAATAAAATGTTTCGTGTGACGAATCCGTCGCAGTCGTAGTATTGTTCTGTATCTTTGTAGCTGTTGGTGAATAATTTTTTTCCACTCGTTTGAAAATCTTAACACGTATTTATTTTCGTTATCACATTACAATGATGAAATGAATATTTCGAAATCTCCTTTCTCATTTTGTTTATCACAGTAATATACTACCGTAAATTAGATCTAACACTGTACTCTAATAATAGCGTTCATAATATTGCAGAACATAAAGGAGATTTTACAATGAACTCTGCTTCATAAATATTTACGAATATTGTTTATTATGTTTACTTACACATCTCTAGAACAAGACTACAATAAACATGGCATCCTTGTACTAAATAATTAATCACGTTTTCTGTATGGAGTAGTGTATAGTGCGTTTACCTTTTTGTACAGATATTAATTTTAATACAGCGAAAATATGTTGCAATTGATAAATCCGTGAATTTAATTTATCAGATAGCATAATTGTGAATCATAGACAATGAAGAGTCATGTACTACATGTAGATACATAAAAAAAGTCGTTAGTATTTATATTAATAATAATGTTCCTGTTTACTGACACATACTTATAAAGTTGTATTATTATTAGCAGACTATAAAATACTCAACAGGTAGCTTCAGATTGTTCTAGAAAATAATCTCAAATCAGTGATATACGAGAATGTTTATCTAACCGATTGTCAGTTTTGTTTTGTAGCGATAAAGTTTCATTGCATTTCTTTGCATTTTTTTGCATTGCATTTTAAATACAGGAATAATAAAATCCGAAAGATCAATGTCATTGCAATAACCTTCATAGATTATCTTATATATTACATATCACTATCTTGGAAGTTTCAAAGGTATCACTGTGAATCTGTGGATATGTGTACGAACTTATTTTTGGGAATTTTTAGAATCTTTAGGATTTTAGAAGATGGAAATACCAAATAACAAATGCAGCAAACAAATATTGTACACTTATTGCAAAACTATTTTCTTCATCATGCCTAGCCACACCAGCTGATAGCACATACACCAAGGTCATTTTAAACTATTTTTTTCTTACCCAGGTAATAAGAAACAGCTTTATATAGTCGTATATATAAGCGAGATATATGCTAATTTAACCATAATTTTCGTATTTATAATCATTTCTACATCGATTGAGGATTTTACATTATTAGATCAACTGCCTCGAAATCTGCTTGTAGGTTTGAGCTACTGGGTTATTTCTACTAGCTTATACGAAGACTGATACAAGCTGATATTAGGAATATCAAAACGGTTAATAAATTTTTGAATTTTATTAGAAATATGCTTAAAGTACGGGAGTAGTTTGATAATTAACTTGGTTTAATATCAAAGAAAACGATTTGAGTTTTGTAACGTATTTTATTTTTCGACATAGTCCCCTCGAAGTTCAACGTACCTGCCCCAAACTTTTTCCAGCTCCGTGATTCCCTGACAGAAATGAGTTTCTTTGAAGCAGTTCAAATCGTAGCTCAGCCAATTTTTGCTGAGTGGCATGGCTTGAATGTACGGGGACTTTGTTATGGTGAAGTGACACCTTTTTCTTGGCAATTCCTGGACGTCTCTCTGTTATTGCCACCTTTAATCGGTTCAGAAGTGATGTACAGTATTCTTCAGTAATGGTTTTTTCCTTTTGGAGGTAGTCAATTAGCAAAATTCTTTTTGCGTCCCAAAAAAAAACTAACGCCAACACCTTTCCAGCAAGTAGAACGTTTTTTTTTTTGTCAGTTCGCCATGTGCAATCCATTGTGTTGATTGCTGTTTAGTTTCCGGGATATATTGGTGTATCTAGGTTTTTTCCATTGTGACAAAACGACGCAAAAACCCTAGTGGATTCTTCGGAAACACCTGCGGAACCTATCCTGGAGAAAGCTTTTGCTTGTGCAATTCCTTATGCAAACAGTGAACGCTCAGATGCCTGTGGGTTTAGCTAACTCGCGCACTTTCACTTGTCTCTTAGTTAAAATCAAATCATGGACTTCATCGATGATTTCAAGTGTCACGGCTGAATTTTTTACAATGCTATTCGTCGTAAAAATCTAAATTGTGTCAAAGGTAAAATTTCATTTGTTTTTCATGAAAATAACTGCCTTCTGCGTTTATTATTGCTTTACAAATGCGATCCACTGTTTCCAATACCTGTCAAGGTGGTCGCTCGATGGCATCCCGAGCACTGCAAAATGCTGTGTGTTAATCACTCCATTAATCTAAGAAAACCCACTTGAATTTGTTCCTCAAAAAGTTTCTTGACCACTGTTGTTCGGTCGATCTTAAATAGTGTGCTGGTTTGAACTCCCCGAAAGCAACCCCAAACCATAATATTTTGGTTCATTGGTTCATAACACCTTCTTCCGTTGGTCCAATATTCAATTCTCATGGTATCTAGCACACTTCAGTTTGTTGCTTTTTATGGGCATTCCTTAAGCGGGGTTTCCGACTGCTTAAACCTTTTTTCACCAAGCGACGTTTCACTGGTTACGCTAAGTTTGTGACAGTAAAATCCACTCAGCTCCGCTGCGATTGCTGGCAGTAAGGTAAAAATATTAATCCAAGGAACTGAGCCTCGCGTCTCGTATAGTAACTCGTAGTTATCCACTGCATTTGTGGCTCTGAAAAATTTAATATTCATTACTCAAAAGCTCCTACTTGCCGTGCAATTTAAAGCTTTGATGCATTGATTTAATGTAAAATAGAGAAGCAAGAGAATTTTGGCTCTAGCTTCGGTGTTTCCTTTGTTTTCGCCATATTCAATAATAACATAATACGGTGCAAATTAATCGTTGCACTAATAACTACTATTTTGGCGGCTTTAAGTACACGCGCTTAGTTAGCCGTCCTCCCTTGCATGCTTTAATGCATATATGTATATCTACATCGACTTGATTATAGCTTTAACGTGTTACTTAAAATACAGTATTATTAATAAATATACCAATATTTTATTATTTTTGATATGTGTAAGTGTATATTTTGTGAAAGTTATATAGGCTTTTAGTTACGTTTCGGAAAACGTTTCATTATCTGCATACACCTACACAGAAAATAACAATGAAATAATTTTAAAAAATATTATATTAAATAATATTAAAAAATCACGGTCGAAAATAGTTCTTTTGTATCAGGAAAATTTTTGTGTATGTGAAGACAAAGTTGGCAGCGCACATTCCCTATTCATATCTGTACTACGAAACAAATATATTAGCATTATAAAAGCAAGGAACCATTGGCATTGCAAGTGCATATGGAACACGTAATGGTTGTTAGACTTCTTTGTTCTGTTAGGGTCATATACTCGTGTTTATAGTACGTTTTGTATTTTAAAGAATTATTCACAAAAATACATTTTCAAATAAATTTATATCGTTAATATTTCTACATATACGGGAGTGTTGTACTCAGTTACTTTCGATTCTAATACAATGAAAGACAATGTGCAAACATTAACTTAAACAAATATTATATTAGGTACATTGTTTCTTCAAACAGTAAACAATTAGATTATGATGTAACTACTAGTATTTTAGGAAGGATTACCAATTAATTCCTATGATATAAAATACGGTTTGCTCGAATTAAATACGTACTTACAGCCTTAGCCGATAAAACAGGGCACCTTAATTACTGCAAAACTTAAGATATAATTGCAAAGGTAACTACATTATAAAATTCCAAATTTGTTATCATTTTTCGCAATGCTCTGATAGAGTACTTTTCCACTCTTCTTTTGTTTTTGCTTCAAATAGTGCTTTTGAAAAGTGCAAAGTACCATAAGTATTCGATTGGATTTAGGTCTGGAAACTAGGCCAGCCAATCCAGAAGTTATACACATGGCGTCATTTTGTCAATTCTAAATGTTTTTTCTGTTGATCTCAGAGGACAATAATCGGCCTTTTTTTGCTTTACAACCTTTTGATCCTACACTCTTTAAGTGCCTTCTAACCGCTCTAGCCGAAGTTTTCTGTTCACCTTCTGCAAGATTCCCGAAAAGTAACTTTCTTCCTATCTCAAAGAGAAAGTTTCTCTGGCTGTAGTTATTTTGGGACGACCACTTTCTGGCTTATTTTTATAGAACCCAGTAGTCTTATACTTTATTTTTGACTAAGTAAACAGCACAATGTGACACTTTAACTTTTGAACAATTTTGGTTTGGGAAGTTCCTCAGAACTCGAATCACAATACGTACGCGACTGAAACGCGAGTACTACCAAATATTGAAGCAGCACCGATTTTGATCGTTGGAATTATTTGTTACTCGATTTTATATAGTTTTTCAGAGGAAAACTTGCATAATATGCCGCAACAACATTTCATTATTTTTTCGTTTATATTAAAATAAGGCTGTATGCTCAGGGCGAGTCAATGGTTCGGCAAAGTCTAGTTATTCTTCAAACAAAGGTGAAATTAAAATTTAACATATATGGATGTATGTAGTAATTACAAATGCATAATCTAAAACTATTTGCAATTTGCCCAGATAATTATCTACAGCGCAATACAATTAAGTGTATTTAGAAATTTCCCTATATTTCATGACAGCGTTGATTAGACTTTCACTCTTACTTGAAGTAGCCTGCCGTTATACAAAGTTCTTTAATGTAAGTAAAGTATCAAAGTGGACAAAATTTGATCGACAGTTGTATGCATTAGCAAAAAGGAAATGAAAAGATTATACAAGAATAGTATGGATTACAAAAAGGATATTGGGAACATGAGGCAATGGTTTTCTTTAAGACTTGGTATATATTATAATTATAATATTTATTTACTTACGATGGAACGTGTTTCATTTTGACATGTGCTTACATTTAGTTCCATTTTACTGAGGCGAAGCAGTGTTGATAACGTCTTCCCTCCAATATCCTCCAGATCAGGGTTTCATCTTTGTTTTACGCATACAGGCAAGATGTATTTTTCTTTAAAAAATTTCAGTAAACAACTGTTAGCACGGCAAACTAAATTTATTAGCGGAAAGTTCTTTATATCACAATTACGTTGTCGTATCGAATTTGGAGAAGTATACTGCTATTCATATGCAGTTCTTTAATTAGAACCGTTTTCATAGAATTCACCATGAAAACGAAAGGCATTTCCAATGGATTTCAAAGTCATTAAAGGTGTTGTTTGATTTAATGGGAATAGTAAACTATGGATGCAAAATTTGAAAAAAAATTGAGATGGGATAAGCAAGTTTTCGACAAGAAGAATTTATAAATTACTCCATAAAATATTCAGGTTTGAAGGTATCATGAGACTTTTCCCACGAAAAATTAAAAAAAAAACACTAAGTAAATCCATTCGGACCATGTAACATTAAAATCACCAGAGATTACAGAAGGAAATATTTGGTTGTAAATCAGATGCAGTTTCGAGCCAAAAAGCTATTGTTTTAATTGTTCTTTACTTTTTGGCTCCTTATAGTATGTAATGATAACCATTGTGTTATTGCTTGTGAAAAACATTTACAATATTACTGCAATGACTACGTATTGTATACTTCATAATTCTGTAAGAGATAAACACCTTTTTTCACGTAACAATGCTGTTGCTCCCTATTACTTTGTGTTAGTGTTTCTGAATATTATTTTTACAATTGCAACAATTATATATGTATATGACCTCGGTACATTTTAGCTGGATTTTTTGCCTAAAGATGTACGAAATATACACCGCGCTACCTCACGCACGGTACCAAATTACAAATGCAAGTCACCGAGGAAACATGACCACCGAACGTGATATATATTGCACTCAGAGCATCACGACATACGCATTTTACGCGTTCGCTTTTACACCGAACGAACCACACATGTAAAATTTTACCTTGAATCAAGCGCGTTACACGGTACACTCACCCACGAATCTATGTAATTGTCCTATGGTGGATTTTGTTCTTTTTTAAGCGAATTTAAATGAAAATAATGTAATAATTGTTAGCGATTAAAGCGTTAAAAAATATTTGTTTGAACATAATAGAGTCGGCGCACCGTTCCCGACATTGAGGTGAATGGAAATTTATTGTTCTAATTGTTAATTCGTTCTGTGACCACGCTTTATGGGAAGTGGCTAGTCTGGTGTTTACGATGAATTATTGTCTATGTGTTTGCTGTTTGTTGAAATCAGTTCTTTTTCATATATATCCAAAAGGCGAAAAAAAACGAAACACATACCTAGGGATCCAAGAGTCTCACGAGGAACTGCATCGATCGATATTTGAAAGAATATATTGTTATGGTAAATAGTGATAGCAAGGGCTGTGGTGTAGTATGGTAAACAACACATAAGTATCGGCACCCTCCGCACCACACAAGTTTAATTTATTATATAGTAATATAATAATTAGTCCGGGACGGCCGTTTCGAGGACCATTCGTGTCCTCGAAACGGCCGTCCGGGACCAATTATTATATTACTATATAATAAATTAAACTTATGTGGTGCGGAGAGTGCCGATACTTATGTGTTGTTTACTATTGTTATGGTATGTCAAACGGGATTCCACTAGTTGAGTGTAGGCTTTCACGACCGTAATCCATACTAGAAATGTCTTTCGGGTGTTGTCGCGTACTTGATGTTTGACTTGACGTTTCGCTGATTATGCTGTCAGCTTCTTCAGGAGATTTCTGAAGACTGGTGTTGCTGTCTCTGAATTGAACCAGATATCTACACAACTCTACGATATGCATCTAGAACACAGCAAATTACTGGACGAAGATTTATGGAAAACTATCGATAAGATCAGCTACGAACACTCGGAACACCACTTCAATACAGTGACAAAGAAACATGTAAAGAACACATGTAAACAAACTTAAACCCAAAAAGACCAATACACAACCAGAACTAGACATCTGTAAAACCGTCATCAATCTGTCAACGCTGCAACTATCACAAGAACAAACAAGAGTGCTAGCCAAAGGACTAAACTTTGCGGTCGCACCAACCAGAATGCCAAAAGAAGAAATCATCACTCAAGCGAAATGTGCTATCCGAAGACTGCCAGCTGAAGAAGGAGAAGAAATACGACATAAAACCTGCCGTATCCTCCAGAAAGCTAAACCACCAGCAAGGAATATCACCAAGGACGAGAAGAAAGCACTTGAGGATATACGTCACAATGAGTACCTAGTCGTCGTACGAGCTGATAAAGGCAACGCAACAGTAGTGATGGGTCGCGCAGACTACAACACAAAGATACAGATGCTGCTAAACCCGGACCACTACAAGAAACTGAACAAGGACCTAACTACGAAGGTGGAAAAGCAAACCAGGGACGCTATTAAGGAATCATCAATCCCAAAGAAGGCTATTACCATCAGAAAGCCGACCACCTCGACTGCACGGGCTACCAAAAATACACTTGGCAACCTTCTCAGACCGATAGTCAGTACATGTGGCTCACCTACCTACGAGTTAGCCAAATATGTCGCAAAGCAAGTGGCACAATACTCCGGGAACACCAAAAGCTTTGTGAAGAACTCCGAACATTTTATCGAGATACTACAACAATAGGAAATAACAAAGGGAGATTGGTATCTTTCGACGTCGAATCACTCTTCACCAATGTACCAGTGGAAGAAACACTGGAGAGAGGCAACAACTAATACCAAAAGGACTACAACCGGATCTGATTGATTTGGCGAGACACTGCCTTACTTCGACCTACTTCCTGTGGAATGGAGAATTCTACGAACACCTGTCATCACCAACATCTTTATGGAAGCGTTCGATCAAGAAGCCATCGAATCCAGCAGGATGAAACCTAAATGCTGCTACAGATATGTAGATGACACCTTTGTCATATGGCCGCACGAAATGAATAATGAAGAATACTAAACTTCAATCGCGAAGACGGATACAAAATTAGCAACACATGGAAGTTAGCACTGCGGAGGGTTTCAGTTTAACATGTTTATATTTGAAGTTTCTTTCTTCTTCTTTCAGTTTCCCCCAGATCGGGGTTTAACTTCGTGTTACACATGTAGTAAAGTAGAATTTTGTTAAAAGAAGTTTAGTAAACAACTTTTAGTGCGACAAACTAACATCATGACGTAAAACACAGTTATACTTCTTTACATCATATTACTATTATGTCGTGTTCGGACAAGCATACTGCTATCCGTATCTAGTAATGAAAATTGGAACCATTTTCCCTGGTGACTATCCTATTTTGAATGTACCTGCACCATGAAAGTGGAAGGCATTTTAATGGATTTTAAGTCATCAAGGGCGTTATTTGGTTAAGTTGAAGTAGTAAACTACAGATGAAATAATCGAAGGGAATATACAAGTTTTCGACAACAAAATATTACATTGCAATACACATTTTCCAAAATATCTTGAAAGGTATCCATCTTAGATCCATAATGAATATGATTTTTTTTTGTTTCTTTGTAAAAGCAAAGAGAGAAAGTAGTCACTTTAGTATTTAAAAAAAATAAAGCTTTGATACTTTTTCCATTTGAAAGATTAATCGTAATTGTCGGGCACGCTGTATAACATTTCCGAAATTTTATTCGGTCTGTAATCCTACTCTATACCATCAACAATTCTGCAAAATATCAATTTCACAAGTTAAACGCTTTCACAGCTATAAAGGTTCACATACACTCATCCGTCTGTTAATTTCAAATATGTTTAGAAATAATAACATAGTTGTTATTTCTATCAAATCTTAAAATTGAATTAAGAATTCCAAAATGTAATAATATATAGGATATTTTGTTTTAAATAACAAAGTTGACAGATAATTCCGGTGTAACCGGAAATCTTAAATAATTAAAAATATTTTAGTTCAATAATGCTTGTAGGCTTTAGTATATTATAAAGTTTTCGGAATATTCCAATGTATAGTTGTTCATATATCGATTGATGCAGCTCCTTGTTAGGAATTCACTTAAAGACACCTATTTTATACAACGAGCACATATAGATTGGAATAAATGCCATAAAAATTAAAGGTATTTAATGTGAGAAAAACTCTCGAACAGCTCAACTTATTTTTTATTACCGTCTATCTTAGGTGAAAACACTTCATACAGACTGATCCATATAGTAAATATGACGTTATAGGCTAGCTTTTTGGATGAAAAAACCTAAATTTTTTGAAACCTATATAAGATCCTGAATATTATTATATTATATTATTATATAGTATATCTTATTACTAAATTCGACGATTTTCTATATTAAAGGAATCATTGTTTAATATAGAGACTAAGTAACGTATCCTCTTTGAAACAATAAGAATACATTAAAACTAAGTCAATTGTTGAAATTATCAACCTACAATAGCCTAAACGATTTCCAAAATAGATTGAATTTCGTGTACAATTCTCTTTTATATACATGAACCAGCTCCCAACAACCACTATGTACAGACGCGCGTTTCGTTGTATCACACCTCATCAGTACGCCTGTGTGGAAGATAGTAATTGTAATTTAATTTCGTATATATACGAAGATATATCCGACAAATGAAAATACAGCTGGTAGCTGGTTCATTTGCCCTTGGTGTGATTACCTACTAGTCGAAGCTTGCTACCCTTGCAGATCGTGGGCTATTATTTCTGACTTCCATAGAGATCAATATAGCAATTTAATTCGACATTTTCAGTGATTAGAGTATCTTTAATTAGATACTCTCATCCAAACATGTTAATTCTCTTTTAGTTCATCAATGCTATTTGGTTTGTCGATTTTAAGTATCCTCGGAAAAAAAATTCGAATGGGGATGGGTCCGGTGATTTAGTTGGCCATCCAATTGTACACCTCTCACCAATGCAACGATTAAAACAAAGATATTTTTCACATTTCAATGTTCTTTCAATCAAATATGCACCCAAAATTCTGTTTCCTACAATGTCGTCGTTTATACCATTATACAATGCACTTCACTATCCTGTGTGGATTTTCAGTAACCCAGTAATAATAACTTTGTGTTTATTTACACAGAAGAAATGTCACTTCATTTGAAAATACAATCTGTTTAAAAAATAGGAGGTCGTTATCATGCATAAATTTAACTACGCATTATAACTTAAATTTTCATTCCTTCATCGGGATCATTCTTGTTTAGTTCCTGAAATTATTATAGTTTTTAAGGATGCATTTTGTTTTTCCTTAAACATTTGAAGATAGAGTTTCGAAAAAATTAGCTTTCTCCTATGATTCAACTTGGTTTGTGTCGTCTTGTACAGATAATAAAACATTTAATTGAACATCTACAATCCCACCCAACCTTTTCTAAAGTTAACTTATCCGAAATTTTAAAACTTTTTTGCAATTTGAATTACGATTGATTGTCTAATGGATGATTTATTAGGATATTTGTTGTTAAATAAGTTGCACAGCGACGTTTGCGCCCAAATATGATCCATCAATGCGCTCTTTCTCACTTAAACGTACTATTATCTAAAAGATTTCAGAATTTCACACTAGCCTAGATGATTCTTATTTGTCATTGTCACATAACGAACATCGAGCAATAATTACTTACCTATTAAAAATTTTTCCATAAATTGTACTTTTTAAGAATTAAGGTTTAGTTTGACGTAAAATTCCTTGATTCCAAGCATACACTATGCTGCTAGATGGGTATCTCAAAAAAAACACACTTTTTGTTATGGATTTATAAAAAATGCTTTGCTTGTTTTTAAACTCACTTATACGTTTACTCAACAATTCGCCAATTTTCTAGTAAGTTAATATGTCCTAAATTGAGAAGATTACCATGGGCTTTTTTGTTTTCAAATATGGAGATTTATTTAAATTGGCAAAGTTATGCAGGTTTAGGTGCTAACTGAGATTCCATTGAGATAATTTTGAAATTCTGCACAGTTCAGAAACTATTGGCAAGAAACATGAAATTGCTTATTTCTTTCGATTAATTTCACTCCTAGTTTCTCCTTGATTTCTGTGTTCTTTATTCTGTCCATTTTATTGATTACTAATATCCTTATGTCACATCCCTTAAATTATACTTCGTCACTTCTTAACTTTCTACTTCATAGAATAATCCAGAAACAGATAAGAATACATTTATCTAAGCATTCAATATGATATATGGCAGAATGTTACAAATCTGAAAGTAATGGAAGAAGGTGTTTTCTTCGTTCGTAGTAAGATTTAATTTCGTTTTGTATGTACGAATAGTCACGCGAAAAACTAATGTCTTCCCATTTCGAGAGATTTGCATATAACGTAATACAATCATTTATGTAATTAGCATCTCACTATCTTACCGCTTCGCTTTAATGTATAGTCAGTGGTTCTTTCGTCTCTCTGTGAAGTCTCTATCTTTCTCAAAGACAAATTTAAAATAATGATAGCAAGGATTGTAGGGTAGTATGGTAAACAATACGAAAGTACCGACACACTCCGCACCATGCAAGTTTAATTAATTAATCCGGGACAGCTGTTTCAAGGATGCGTCGATCTTCATTTTCAACTGTTGACCGAATGATATTTTGTTTATTACATCACAAACATTCTAGTAAATGAAAAACCATAAGTATATAATCAAAGGTCAACGCAATAGAAGTCACTTGAGCAACACCAATACAAAGATAAAGAATTTTAAATAATCGATAAAGTAGTCTATATACATATTACGTTTATACTAATTAAACTTAATTAAATAAAAATTAATAAATGTTCTTACAAAAAATTCAATGACCTCACCTGCTCCAAGATAAATATAAATAATATTTCTAACTATAGCAATGACTACTATATAAATGCATCGGATGTAAATTTTTTCTTAATTATTCTTAATTTTTTATGTAAATGCTCGGCATAGTAATTAGTGAGTGATCAATTAGTGATCGTCACGTGATCACTAGTTTTTAGTGGCTACCTGTTTTCTCATTATCGGCGATTAATATTCTGTGCTCTTGGAGAGTATTTTCCTAATTTCTTTAAAACAAGAAATAATATTGTAAGTAAATAGGTGTTTTTATTTAATCAAACCATCCAAATCAAACAGGTGTTTATTGTTTAATAGATAATGGACGGATCGGAATAAGTGAAAGGAATATTAATTTCTAATAATAATTTCTCGTGTATTACGTTTAATTATTAGTTATTTTTTTTAATTTTTAAATAGAAAGGAAAACACGAAAACATTGTGACGAACTTGTCGACAGATGCGCCAGTCGTGGAATTCTTATTGCTCGGTTTGACTCGTATTCATAGAAATGATCGACGCAATATCGTCTTCGATGTCGACAAAGAAGGACTGTTTGAATTTCGCTTCACAGCTTTTTTCCTAGCATCAGCTGCCTTTAAGCACTTTTCATCCGGTAAGCTTTTAGTCTTGGGAATATTAGTTAGACTCGCTGTTATTAGCGTTGGCACGTTGTACAATTATATTGCCATACCCACACCTAGAATCAGTGATCATCTAAAGTACTTTTAGTGGATCAATATTACCTTCATTTCTTAATACACTTCTAAGAGTAACCTACGGAGTAAAGGAGTTGTTCATTTAACTAATTGTATATGTCGTTTTCTTGAGCAATTTAAATAAAACATTTTCAAATAAAAAACATATTTATATAAATAATACCTCTTCTACGCTATAGGCTGTAAGGGTGTCTTTTTTTTCTACCTGCTAATTCTTAATAAACTTCCTGTTTGTTATTTCCCTACACACAGAAAAAGAAATACTGGAAGCAAGTACACAAGAGATATGTTGTACAACCAAAAAGTCGCTGTCTTGAAAAAATCACTAAATTCAAGAAAGCGTTTGCTTATCTAAAATAAGTGAATAGCTTTTATCTAAAATATTACTACTTTCATTCAACTACAACAGATATTTTTAATATACTAATTATTTGTATTCTTCCTTCTCTTGTTCTCTTGTATCGTAACCACTCCATCTACATCAGCAGGTGCATATATGTATCTATACCTAGTAGATGTATCAATACATTTTGTTGCAAGAAAAACTTATTTATTTCCAAATACAATTAGTGTCTTCAATAAAATTTTATTTAAAGCAGTAAGTGTTTTGAGATAATATTCTCAGTTGCAACTACCAGATTTACAATAGAAAAAATCTATTGTGTGTAATCAGTTATCTCTCTTGAATCAAGCCAACATTCTAAATTCAAGAGAATACTCTCTTCCAATAACACTCAAGAAATTCGATTCTCTTGCATATGGACATTCTTTTTTTATGTGTTTTTCCATTCTTCTGTAAAATGTTCCCTACTGTATTCTGGCATGACTCCTTTGATCATCCTCTCTTCTTTTCCTGTCACCTTAGCTTCTCAAATTCTTTTGACAGGTATATTAGTATTTAATCCTTGCAAATGCCCCCACCATTCAGGTTACCTTTTCTATTTCTATTGTTTCTACTTCAAACTCTCCTTTAATGCTTAGACTTCTTCCCTATCGTACTCCTTATAATGTTACTTCTAGTTTTCTTGTAGAGACATTTAGTAACTCTAATCTAACTATTTACGTCTTTCTTCCTTAAATTTTCCCATATTTTATTTCTGGGAACCTTGTCTAAATCTTTCTTCATGTCGATAAATCCCAAATAAACTGGTTGTCTTCTTGTTATTCTTCCCTTTATGATTTATCTAATAAAAAACATTCGGAAACAAATTATGCGCAACATAAAATGATATTGAAGAATACCGTTGTTTAGTTTCCGCTATATACAATTCAAGTTTGGTTTTGTACACGGAATGGGCTGCATATTATTGCATTGCCTGAATTCATGCCTTTTTACGAGATAATTTGAGATTTTGCCAAATGTCGATATTATCTCAACGGCCACTCATTTAATTCATTAAAGAAAGAAAGAAGAGCTTTTTTTCAAATTCTGCAAAAATATGGTGTTCCGCTAAAAAAAATTAATTAATCAAACGTGAACAATTTCAATGACCAGTGAAATCTAGTCGATATAAAAAATGTTTGATGTCATTTTTGTCGAAAATTCCCATAAATAATTTCGAACAAAATTTGAACCATCACTCAACATGTAAGGTGTTTAAGAAGGCCGCTAAAAAAACAATTGTATTTCGAAAAAATCTCAAATTTATTATTTAAAAAATTAAAAAATTTAGGTACAATGCACACAGAAGAAGCAATAATATACAGTGTAACATTGAAAAAAATTACAATGCATAGTACCACGTGATAGAGGACCATAAAATAATAGAGACAGGTTTTATACTTAAATTTATTTAATAATAAAACTTATTTCTCTTTAATATCTCGTAACACATGTGTTCAACATGGCCCGGTTCTTGGATACACTTTTCCAATCGTTGTGTTAATGATTGACACCATCTTTGATGTATGCCTGGATTACTACGGAATCTATCAGCAGATGTTCCATAATTGCTCTTCATTATAGAATTCTGCGGCATACACTTCATTTCACAAATCCCCAAAATGAAAAATCGAGAACTAGCCATGGTATATGTAGGTCTCTTATGACCAATTTACTTATTTCCAAATTGTTTTTTTGCAAACATTTTCTTGCTGTTCGAGAAAAGTGAGCTGTCGCTCTGTCATACATGTAGTATATTCTTAGAATATTGTTCAATTGCACATATTCTAATAAGGCGTTCAGTTCATTTTCCGAAGAATTTCGATAGCGTTCGCCTGTCAATCCGTTGATAATCGAAATGGGACAATTAGGTAATTGTCGATTGTACTTGCTCACAATTTAATAGAAAACCCATACTGGTGATTTCGTGTTGCGCGTATTATAGTGCATATTATGTAAATTAAAACCTGCTTCATCGATAAACAAGATTAACGACAGAAAATGTTGTCCTTGATTTTGCAACTACTCGCAATATTTTACACTGGGTAAATAATCCTGTTCTAATCGGTGCTCTTTTGGAAATGTAACCAGTGAAGGAGCTGTTCTTTGAAGATTTGTCTAATTAATTCACGGTTAACATTCCGATTATTTTCTGCTATTTGCAAAACAGCCCTTCGTTTGCAACAGTGCGATGAGTTCTAATAACTCCACTATTGACTTTTGCTTTTTTGAAACAACCATCTTTTCCCAAAGACCTATGCATGTCAATACATGTTAATGTTGGGGACGTGTCTAAATGGATATCTCTCGAATTTTGGAAGAATTTGATCGAGCTTCGTCATAACATATAATTATGTCTCTGTATTCTTCCGAAGTCTTTGAAAGCGATTTTAAAAAACTATAAACAACAGAATCAAACAGAAACGTAATTAGGGACACGACAAACTTAAAAGCCAACTACGCGTTAAAAATATGATCATATTCTAATAATATTCGAAACTAAAGTACACTACTTTTGATTCAGTTGTGTCTTCACAATCGGAAGAGATTAAAAAAAAATTTCGATTTTCTAAAAAATCTTATCTTGAAAACAAAGGGCTTACGGACGTTGCTGCATAAAACCTTTCTTATTATTTTATGGTACTCGCGTTCTACTATGCATTGTAGCTTTTTCGGTGTCACGTGGTATAGAGTATTCAACTTACAACACCAAACTTTTATATGACATATCGTACACAGTAGAAACTAAACATACTTGAATATTGTTTTATATTGTACAGAACTTATCTCCGAAGAATTTTTATTTGATAGCTTTTTCTCTAAATTACTAAGAGAAGGACTTATGTTCCGTACACGCCGTATATGTAAATACATGCCAGATATTGACTGGAAATTTAAAGGGCACTTTATTTTTAATATATTGATGGAAATGTCAATTGATAAAAATACCCGTAAAACGTTATGAGTCAAGAATACAAAAATAAGCAAGGGGTTGGGTTTTATGAAATATTGAAAATTAAATTTAGCAAATTTATGCAAACCTGCGTATGTTACTGTCTTCTTTTCTCCTTCTAAAACTTGCGACTATAGTAGTATGACTAGAATTCGAGGTCGCACGATGGTGTGATATCTGTTTACCGGTAAGAGAAAGGTGTTATCAAACTGCTATTATTGTATAATATTTATAGAATGCGGTCACTATGTGAGTTAAATGCAGAAGAATATGAGTTTTACCTTTGCTTTTCTTTTCTAAAAAAGTGTTATTTAGAAATATTTTTGTTTTATAGCTTTTAAACATTTCATTGGATTATAAATATATTGAATAAAATTTATGAAACATGGCTAAAAGTAGAAAGAAATTATTTGATTACAACAATATAAATATAATAATACAGCAAGGACTGTTGGGTTGTATGGTAAACACTAAAGTATCGACGCACACTGCTTCACATCAGTTATTTAATTAATTCGGAACGATCGTTTTGAGAATCCATGGATCCAACCGCACGACCGGTCGTATGGTCAACGTGTTCTCGAAATGATCGTTCTGAATTAATTAAATAATTTGTGTGGTGAGGAGTATGCCGATACTTTAGTGTTTGCCAATATAAAGACAATGACAAAGATAGACATCGAGTGTTCACGTGAAAGGAAATATTACATCCACGTTTATTACTATTTCACATTATAAAACCGATCAATAATATGCAAACATGGAGGTACAGGCCTAATAAATCTTAGATGCATTTTTTTAATATAAACTAAACAGCAAAATCAAAGCATCTCTTATGAAATACACAACTAAGTAAGTTATGCTTAGTTTTTGTAAATTAGATATTGAATAAAACATCGAAATATGACATCTGCAGTGGATTTTCTGTTATTTGATATTTGATAAAATATAAACTGAATCATTGATTATTCCGCATTATATGTTGTTTTTGTAATTTTCTAACGTTGATGGGCTGCACATGTCAATATCATTTAAATCGGAATGCAACGTGTTACCCGAAATTTAACTCGCGAAAATGCGTACAGAGTGAAGGACTGTCAGGTGAAGGATTGACAAATAGTTAACTTGGAATAAGGTTTCATGTAGCGTACACTACAATTTCAAGGGTCCTCCAACGCTTCAGAAAGACAAACGATCATGCTAAAAGACGAGGACAAGAAAGATGCCGTGACAAATGACATTGAAGATCATTTTATGAGATTTCGAGCACTTCGGAAACGGTTTAAGACGGGAAGAAGTCTACAAATACCACCAACTGATGTTCATGGAAGTGTAGCTAATAGTGACACGACCTGTTGAACATCCGAGTTCCAGCACGTATTCCTAGATTATTTAGAGCGCTGTCGAGCTAGATTATTATTCACAAAAGATCGAATTGATGACTGGAGCCAAGTCCTGTTTACAGATGAGTCTAAATTTTTTCGATTAGTTATGATCGTCGGCCTAGAGTGTATCGTGGACCAAATGAAAGATGTGCTACCCGTAACATTAGCGAAGCCGTATTATATGGAAGGGAATTGATAATGGTTTACAGGGGCATTTTTTTAACGGTTTGCACAAAACTTTATATCGTTAATGGTGGAAGTTTGACTTCGGAACACTATTACTAACTCAAACCACATCTGGAAACTACATACTTTGTTTCCTATATTGGAGGTGGGTTCTGGTTGGTGTACAATAATGCAAGTTCACTCCAAACCAGCCCAGAAAGTGAAATATTTAAATGAAGTCGGAATTCATGTAATGAATTGGCCAGCGTACAATCTTAACATAAATCCAATAGAGCACGACTGAGACATGATTGGAAGAAGAATTCGAAGTCAACACGCACCTAACCTAAACCAACTGTAGAAAGTTGTCGTTCGTGTCTGAAAAGAACTTTCACGGGAAAACATTAGATAGCTAATTCTCACTACTCGAAGACGTTGCGAGGCTACAATCAGGAGTAGAGGAGGAAATACAGGATATTAAAGGCCGTTTAGTTAATGCCAACATGATTTAAAAAAACCGTAATGGTGATATTTTGCATTATTTTCCTTTTTTTATTTATTATCTTGTTACCTCATTTAAGTTGCACGGTGGCCGCTAGAATCTTTAGAACATTAGATAATAATGTTTGCTTGGCATTTACTTCAAAAGAATCAAACATACACATTTACTAAACCAAAAATTTCTATTAGATAGTTATTAATTTGAAGATAAATAACTAATATAATTAATAATATCTACAGCGTAACGTTGCATTTTACAACTGTAAATTGGATGACGGTTACAAATTAACGACATGGCATAACATATAAATATGTCTTAATGGTTAATCAATGTACCGTAGTAACAGTAATCCAGTTAACATCATCACTAAGTGATGTGAAATGTAGAAGAATGCGGGAATAGTTAAGTAATGTAAATTAGTGCATACTTTATCTCAAAGTGTATACGTGTGTTATCTCAATTTAAGATAGCCTTCCTTATTCTGTTTTATTGACAAAACGGAATTTATTTTATATTTTCCAATGCCAAGATTATTATTCACAACTACATATGTACATCGAAATCAATTCTGCATCATGTAAATCTAAACGTAGGTGCACTAACCCAACAATTCTATTGATTGATTGATTGGAATTTATATTATTTTCTGAAATGAATGAGAAATATCGCCTAACAGTATCGAAAAATGCTGGTCTTTTAGAAGAGTTCATTTTAAAAACCAAAAAAGAAGGGTCTCTCAAAACGAAAATAGATTATTTGCATACCGTTTAAAAAGAGTGCCAAAACGAACTCATAGATTATTAACCTGAGAAATTAAATTTCATGGAGAGAATTTGTGTTGACATTGCCAAAAATCTTGTGTGTTTGTGTATACTTTTTTGTATCTAAACAGAGGATATAATTTATTATTTTACCATTTTTAATACCTACATATAAGCGTTGCAATCTATTGTAGCGCAGAGTTTGTGCATCACAATCGTCCATTTACGTAGTATGCGTAAAACTGTTTTGTTGGCCGTATTCAGTAACTGGGAATTTCGTTAATTAAAAAATTTATTATAATTAAATCACATAAAACACAGACTCGTCAAACCTCAATGTGTAATATTAGTTTGTTACGAAATCCATAATTTCTTTCATGCACATGATAGGAATGATGCAATCTATGACATTTGTGCGATAGATAATTTAGATGACATAAAAATGTCAGTTACTTTTTATAGGTAAAAGAGTGCCAGCTATCAATCATTATTACAGTAAACCTGGAGATTATAGAGCTCTGAAATTTAATTTATTTGCAGATCTAAATAGATATAAATACTGTATACGTGCACCGTTTTCTATAAAAATACATATATATATATATATATATATATATATATATATATAACCGTTCTTCCAGAGAAAGTTTCAGATCCAACATAATGGTTCAGCCATAACAACTAATATTCATTAAATTATTTATTTCTAATTGTGAGTGATAAATATTTGAGAGATACAAGTAGAAGAGAGGCACAACTTCTAACTATAATTGAAATAATTGTGATATTCATGCCATATTAATTCTTTAAAGTTGAACATCGTAACTCTGTACTGTAATATCAGTAATAAAGTACTAGTCGCGGAAAAACACTGAAACGGAGTTGAAGAAGTGTTGAAACTTCAAATTTCAAATTTGTATGTGCCTGTATGGCTGCTGAGTTGGACGCTTCTGTATTTCGCAACTATATTTTCTTTCTAGACTAACTGCAGTGGCGTTCATAAAGGGTAGTGCAAATTAAGAATTAATGTAGTGCGAAACTATATGGTATATAACTATACAAAATGCTATCTTTTGCTATAGATTTTAAATTTGTGTGTTTATTATTGTCCTACCTGCAAAATCATTCTGAATACTAATTGAATCTTATCGAATATAATTACAAAACGAAAAGTCCCATCTGCCTGATAAAAGTTGAAAAAAAATGAAACATGTATACGTCACTGCTCAAAATCTACAGGGTGACATTGAAAAACTACAAGATTACCACGCGATAAATGACCATAAAATAATAATAAAAAAAAGATCTTCTACACTAATGCCAGTAAGCATTTATTTTCAAGATACAAGATTTCAAAAGCTTCATTATTTTAGAAAAAAAATATTGCTACTTGATCGACATGAACCTTCAAAATAACAACAAAATTGTAAGGTAATTGTCGATTATACCTGCCCACACATTAATAGAAAATCCATACTGGTGATTCCGTACCATGCTTTGATGAGGATTTTTATCTCTCCAATAGTTCACCTTATGCAGGTTTAAAACGCCATCGCGACTAAAACCTACTCTTGATTTTGCAACCACTCGCAATATTATACACGGAGTAAACATTGTTGTTCTAATGGGCGATGAATTTTTTGGAAATGAAACGGGTGAAGCTGTTCTTTGAGAACTTACCTAACTGATTCACGGTTAACATTACATACACTTATTTTTTTTTTTACATTATTTACACTTATTTTATTACGCAAAACAATTTCTCTTTGTTAGCAACAATACGACGGGCCCGCTATTAACTGGTGCTTTTTTGGAAGAGCCATTTTCTCTCAAACGCTTATGCACGTCAATATATGTTCTAACATTAGGAACGCATATCTCTGCCGATAGATACGTTGAACTACGCAGGAATTTGAACACATCAGAAAATGCATAGAAACAATAACCAAATAATAATGCTAAAATAGCTTCCTCATGAAGCTATTTTAGAAAAGTTGAATGTTCTCAGAAACTTCAGAAGATTTTCTGAGTATCAAATACTTCAGTAGTGGGAGGAATATTTATAGGTGTTGTGACGGCGAGAATCAGAACCGCAAGGGGGGACGGATGTGAATATGCGCAAAGTGCTTTTTCTGATACGGGGTTATATTAAAAATGATCGCTTCTTGAAAACTCTAATACATCTCATTATTGAAGGAAGTGGCTAACGGCGGCAGAACTGATGTAATTAAAATGAATTTGATGCAGTTTTAATTGGAAAGATTTTTCAAAAAATCTGTCCATTCCAGTTTACCGAAAATAGCTTCCAATATAAAATTATTTTTGACAAAGTGATGAATACAAATTCCAAATTTCTTATTAAGAAAGTGAAAAATCTAGTTCTCTAGTCTTCTAATCTTAATTTGTAATAAAATAATAAAAAAAAACTATGCGCATTTTTAATCTAAAGTTTTTTTAAATGTTGCTAAAGAAAAGTGTACCAACTTATAAAAATGACCAACTTGGATATTTTGGTAATCTATTTCTATTATGCAAAGTTGGCTACGAGAAAGCGCCAAATTGTCTTCTGTGACGCCAGGTTGATCCAAAGCGCCAAATTGTCTTCTGTGACGCCAGGTTGATCCAAAGCGCATGTTGCTAGGATAATTTATGCTTTTCGAATTGAGATTTGAAAATTCCATTTCTTGTAATTATATGTAGTCTAGCAACGAGCTCTTTGTACCAGCCTGACGCCACAGGACTTTAGGATCTCACTGTGTTTATAAGTTTGTTAATGGCTTTTATGAGCGCTAATTGACTTAATTTCTGTCAAATTTTCCATCTAATTACAGCGATGATACCATTACACACACACACATATATATATATATGATAAAAATAAAAAAAAGGGTTGCATGCAGCCTGAAACAAGAAAAACGTTGACCACTGAAAAGTTTGGTATTAATGTAATCTCTGATCGTTCGTTTATTGCCGATTGATCTACGTCGTCTGCATTCACGTGACAAAAAATTACTAAGCATCTAGAATTTAATTCGCTTTGGTAAATTGGTTCAACTTCACGTGCGCCTCTTTCAATAAGTACCCTTAATTATTAAGCCAGAAACAAGTTCGCTTCATGAAATTAGCAGAGACTAGATAGACCCGTGTTTATTCATCTCATGAAGATGGGTTCGTGTTGCCCACTGGTTTCCCCGAGAATCGACAAAACACATGTCTGTCTAGTCTCTGCTAATTACGTGAAGCGTACGGAAAGTGTACTCGTTTCTTTAGGCTTACTTATTATGTTACAATGTCTAAAAAATATACGATATAGGATTGCAGACATTATAGTAGAGACTTTACCTCTAATTGGGAAGTATAGGATATTTCATAAAGATGCAGACATTAAAAAGGACACCTAACAACCCCTGTATAGAACCAAATCGATATTTTCCAGTAGCTACTTGTCGAATTTATTAATTGATATTGATAATGGACCTTGAGCTAAAAATAAAGATACAATCGTGAAAAGCAAGACAAATAATATTATTAACACCGAACATATATTTAAATAACGCCAGATTTATTGTTGTGATTTTGTCGGATACATGTTTACGTTGTCTTTTTAATCTGCGGTCTAATAAGCGAGAGAAAGATATAATAAATCTATCCACCTCCATTAATCATTCACTTCTAAATATTTCATACGCAATGCGCTATTCCAAATTGTAAACACCAACAACCACATATTAAATATGTTCAATTAAGTGAATTTAATTTTGGGATATATACAATTATTTTTATAATATTCACGTAAAACTCCAATAAATATAAGAACTAAAAAATAGTACACATGTATGTACAGTGACATTTTTATGTTTTGGCTCCCTCTGAGACGATGTACAGTTAAAGAAAAAAGTATTCATACAGTAACCACTTTAAGCATAATGGCCAAGTGTTTTTTTTTGTTAAGCATTAATTTGTGGGTTTATAATATAGTACAAGATAGTAAATTTAATAAACTGCAAGATAATATATAAGTTAACGCCAACATAAATTTACTTGTACAAGGAAGAAAAAAAACTGTAGAGCAACACCTAAATTCTGTGCGGAAAAAGTATCCTATGTGGCAGAGTTCACGTTTCTTAATAGTATTGTTCTTTTTCACTGCTCTCTGGCGGTTACGTATTGCGCACCCGCGCGAACGCTAGAACGCTTAAACATTCGAATTACGCCTTAACAATTATTATTACCATTAATATAATTATATTTACCAGTATATAAATTTAGGGTTGAATTAGAAATTCAAAACGAAACTACTCTGATTCAGAGATGTTCCTCCACATAAACACTATGTTTCTGTTCCTTTCTGGAAATCGACTATTTCTGAACATCAAACGTGAAACAAACTTGCGACAAATGCGAATAGAATTCTTGTTTTAACATCGCGATAACGATTGTTTTAGGATCGTAGCAAATTTTGATAATCTTCTTTTCCAAAACTACATTAATGTCGAAACACAAACGGAAACTATTAATTTTTAGATGTAGCATTGTGAAGGCAATGCAGGGACGCAACCGCAGCGCTTTTTGATGACGTTTTACTCCACAAAATCTGGACAGCTTTAAATTTTACTCAGAGGTTTGATGATTATAAAACGAGCAATAATTAATTCACAGTTAGATACGAATAAAATTACTCTGAATATTCTTTTAGTAAGATTTTACATTAATGTGGATCTTTTGTGAAATGAGAAGATGGGATATAAAAAAAGTTATTGTTACCTCCTTACCACAAAAAAAATTTCCGCTTCCAAAACTGAACTACTAGACACAGGATGAAAATTAATATTGACTGAATGAACACACTAGAGTCACAAAACCTGATGTATACGTGGCGCTAGTTTCACCTAATCTCAATACTGGAAATAATAACAATATAATATATATTGAAATGAAAAAGATATTAAACATTTTGAATTTCGTAATCGTCTTAATTGCGGGCATTTCTAGATGCTTCAAAGTTTGCAATATTCTTCCAAGCAAAAATTGTTAGCTAGATATTATTTATCCAATAATAACTAAAAGTATATATATTAAATGTGAATGTAATATTTTCAATAATCTTTATATGTATAGATATCAAGTTTCTTAAACAGTTCGAGTTTACCTAAAATTCTCTATTCAATAGTAATTCAATCCATGAATATTAAATGCAGGCGTAATATGTGCCAGGAATCCCTGTTTTATCATTAAGCCTGCAAAAACGAGTACACGCTTCACGAAATTACCAGAGACTAAACAGATTCGAGTGTTTTGTCGACTCTGGGGGAAACCAGTGGGCAACACGAACCCATTCTCATGAGATGAATAAACACAAATCTGCGCCTGGTCTCTGCTAATTTCGCGAAGCTGTACTCGTTTCTGCATGCTTATTCTGCCTACTTCTATTTGTATTTATCCATCAAGGACATAGCCTTCTATTTTATGTTCAAAAGAGCAAATATTTATAATATATCCCACAAAGATAAGATACACGTCACTACATCACGGTTATTAAATTCTTTCATTGTACATTAATATTGGTGGAACGGAATTCCGATTATTGTTAATTACTGCTACGCGAACGATTAAGCGTCATTGGTGTGGTGCAGCCGCCCGGTTCCGTACTTCGTATAAATATGCAGGATATTAGGGCTGCGAATTTTGTATGGCGATCAATCGCCTTCAAAACAAAAACCGTAAGCATCAGTTTTCAGAATTTCAGTCAGAAATCAGTTTTTAAAACCTGCTTTGAAACGGTATATTGTGTATGTAGCATAGTACAACACACAATATCCAAGGAATTACATACGTTACGTTACATCCATTACGTCATCATACAGCGCCTCTACATATCACATTTTGAGTATTCATGGATTGTATTAAATTAACTATTAAATATTATAAGCAAGTAGTTACTAAACTGTTACAACAAATAATTTATAAATTACATGTATACAATAATTATTGTGCCGTTTAAAGGCAGTTTTTTAAATCTATTTTTAATTTTTAGTAGTGTTTTCGGTTTTCAAACCTATTCTTGAAATCGGTTTTTAAAACCGGTTTTGATTGAAAATTGGTTAACCGGTGTCTAATATTTGGCGATTTCCGCAGCACTACGGGATATACCATACTCGACCATATACTAACTGTTACTCACCCATCCGCTTTGCTCTTTTTAATGGTTAATTTTTTTTATTTTTTTATTTCTGTGGATTAGGTGTATTAGGTACTAGGTTGTTGTCGTACATAATTTGTTTGCGTTAACTATAAGTATCATTTCTCTGATCTGTTCATAAGTAAAATTTATTCGTTGGCGGTGCGTATTGAAACTACAGTTTTAATTTATAACATTTCTGATCCTTTTTATTATGTTCATAGCTTTTGTTAAGTATTTTTCTAATGTTTGTTGATTTGGGTTACGGATAAAAACCGCTTAAACCTTTATATTTAATTGATTACCGAAATCACTTGGAATGTTTTTTAGTTTACTCATTGTTGTTATTTAAAGCATCTGTTGTTTTTAAATTCTGAGTTTCTAAATATTCCACTGTCTAAAATGCTCCAGCTTTCCATAAGATCGCGGCGAAGATGCGTTTTAGACGCCATAGTAAATATTAGGTAAAATTAACAAGAAAAAATAAATATGGGATTTCAAGCAGGTAAATAAATATAAATACTTGGCAATGTACCAGATTCTAATATCTATATAAATTGAAATAAGCAAGAACGGACCAGCTAAGGGTGCTGTGAATGAACTATTCCAAAGCAACAAGCAAACCGTGTTGCTCTTAAATCATCTTAAAATAGGTAGACATTTTATTACAGCTGAAATGGCAAGGAACAAACGTAAATTATTTTGCAATAAACGAAAAATAAAAGATTGTAGTATAAGTCGCATACGGACAAACAAACAACTTACTAACAACCAAATACTAACATAATTAAAATTAACCGATATCTTGATACCTAAGCAAATTCGAAGAAATACTAAATCCTCGACAAATATAAACAACAGACAAATAAGATGCGATTAGTACACTTCCAGTAAATATTGCAATCAGAAAACAACTGCCTACTGCATGCTGCCCGTATTTCGTATGTAAAATGATACCGAATTCCACCTCCGCGTTTCGTAAATTATAAGTAGAGTGAGGACGTTCGGTGCAGTTTGCTAGCGAGTGTTAGCCAGCCAAGCATCGATCGGGTATATGCAGTAGCGTAGATAAATTGAAAGTTATATTTTGTTAATCGTCAAGTACGTTTTCGATACGATTGTAATAGGAATTAACTATGATATATTTTTCTAAATTGTTCGTTGTAAATTGGGTTCGCTGGTAAGTTAATATATTTTTAAGCCTAGAGAAAGATCTTTCTACGTCACATGAAGTAACTGGTGCGAAATGGCAACACGCAATTAAATCTTTATATTTTAAACATAAACTTTCATTCTGGGTAGTAAAAGTGCTATTGGAAATTTCTTTCAATAGCACATAATCTGGATTTCTTTGTAAAACCGCATTAGTTTTGTTCCGTATCTTTTCGCCAATCGATCCCTCTATACTTTTTAAATTACTAAACAATGATTCTAAGTGTTGAAGGGATTCACTTAATTTTAAATGTTTGTTTTCTAGAAACTTGATCGTTTTTGTTACGCTTGAGAAATGTTTATTAATAAATTCTAATTGCTCGACTAAATCTTCTTTTACAATTAATGCTTGGACTGCTATAACACTGGTAGCATCTCGTTTTAACTTTAGTGCAAAAGGTTTGAAAATACGATAAATAGGTTTTAAAATAAGTGTTGGGTATAAACAAATGCGGTTTCTAACCATATACCCCATCGTGTTAATACAGGTTCTGGCGGTAAAGGTATATTCGGGCACATTTCCTTATATAACTTTATCCTAGTTGGTGCTTTCAATAGAATCTTTTTAAATGAGTTCATTAATGAATTAACATCCGCAAATTCTTCACGAATAAGTTCAGTAATGCGATGTATTGCATGCACAACACATGTTAGATGTGTTTTTAACATTACGCTTGCAGAATCTGAGAGAAAGAGTATAACTTTTAAGCAGTCGTCACCAGTTACATTTTTTACGCTGTTAACGATAATGTCGGTAATATCGTTTGCAGTGACACGCAATCTGATTTTTGTAGCTATTAAAAATGACATTGGAGGATTTTCCGTATGCGATGTGGCAACTATTACATTAACTACGCACCTTCCTTTAATGTCTGTCGTTTCGTTCTGCGCTTATCCAGAGATAATTTTCACCTAGTTTTGATCTGATTTGATTTATTGTTTTGTCGAATTGCTAAGGTACATAACATTTTCTAATCGTCGATGGATGGGGAATATCTCGGTTGGTATATTTTTTAAGAAACCCACGGAAAAGTGGATCCTGTTAAAGCTGCGCATAAATCAATTACTAATTTATCATGATACGTCTTTGCTATTCACTATGCCTCGTATTTTTCAGATACCGCTCAAGAGTATATTTGCTCCTGAATCCTAATTTCGCACAACAAATGGTACAAAGCACTTCTTTTTTGTTAATGACAGTGGAAATGGTGCCATATTCTGAAACAATGCTTGAAGTTCTCGGCATTGTTGGAAAATGATAAACTAAGAACTACTAAAATAAAACGAAAGAATACGAAACAAGTAAATATTAAATAAGGATCAAATATATTATAAAATTATAAAACGAAATATAAACTCCAAAGAGTACACTAAAAATATGAGAGTACCTAACAAAATAAACCGAAAATGAAACTTCTAAAAAAGGGCAGTGACGAAATAAACGAAAAAAGACGTTTCTAAAACAGTACAGTAACAATATAGACCAAAATCAAAACTTCTGAAGTAGGGTAGTAATGAAATAAATGAAAAAAAAGCACTCTTAAAATCGCGCAGTAACAAAATATATTAAAAAGGACACCTATAAAATGAAATGCTAACGAAATATCTAGATATTTTAAACTGAACGTCGCTACGATGCTCTCCACTCGGTTACTACGTGGCGAGTTACACACGTTGTGAGCCTGCCACCGAACGTAACGCCAATGACGTACTGCACGCAACGTCGCCACTCTAAGCAAGGTTCGTCACTTTCCGTTCGCTTCATAAAATCAGCACAGACCAGACAGACTCGTGTTTATTCGTCTCATGAGGATGGGTTCGTGTTACCCACTGGTTTCCCCGAGAGTCTTCAAAACACGAGTCTGTCCAGTCTGCTAATTTCGTGAAGCGCACGGAAAGTGGAGAACTTTAATTATAAGCCTCTCTCAGGGCGTGCTTAAAATGACTCATACTCGATACGAGCCTAAATTGAATTTATTATTATTTGATTTATTAGTGACTAAAGCTGTGACCAGTGAGTGTTACAGCAGTGATATTACATTTGGGGAAGTTGAACGCAATTGATATGCTGTCATGTAGCCTTAACATAGTATATGTAAATGTTTTCATTCTTGCTGGGTAAGTATTACACATTATACAAATTATTATAACATACTTATCGACACGAGAACGCTGCTAATGATGCAGCACTCACGTTGGCAGCTTGATTAATTACTTCAGAAAGAATACTTTACGTTATCTTTGTGGTTGCAGCTGTAACAATTTAAAGATAATTTTGGTATGATACCTTTTTGATAGTGAAAAGTGCCACTTAAAAAAAATATACCACACGGTGAGAAATGTAAATAAACATAATACGAAATATGTATATTGCTGTTTTTACGCATTACATAATATTCTTATCAGCCGGATAGTATTTATTTTGCAAGATAAGTCAATTCTTGATTCATTTGCGTGTTAGATGCAAATTCTTTTGAAAAACTATACAATTAAAAACAATTTCTTGGCTTCTTGTGCCGCTGTTATCTAGCTTCTTAAAATGTTTCTTCTTTTTCATGGTGCTGTCACAAAATTGCCGAATTGACGGCAATGCATAAATCAATTTCCAAAATATTGCTAAAATATTTTTCGACTAAGTATGATGACAATCGCCGGATTTGCTGTAAAAATTGCTAGTGAATAAGCACCTTAGAGCCTAAAAAAATGTCAAAACATTGCTATAAATTACATTTACATTACATCTGTCTCCGTTGTATACACGGTTCGCAAATGAACTCAAGGTTATATTCCTCAATTTACATTTGGATGTAAAAAACAGACGCACGTGTCATAAAAAAGGAGGCGAGTAGTATGAAAAAGGACAAGAATCTGACAGAAATCGCACATCAAGAATAATATCAATATTTTTATCCGGATTGTTGTTTGTAAATAAACGGTTTAAAGAGACAAGTGCGATGTGTTTACTTACACTGGGAGTTTAGCTGTAAATATCAATGGACATTTTTTATTTGCAAATTAAGGAATATGTTTTTCTTGTTTTTACGCACATGCTTATGTGGATATATTTCAATTGATAACGCAGTTATATAAGGCAATCTTGCACTTATATATGTTGTTGCTTGACTTGTTTGTGACCTCAATTTTAATCTGAAATTGAATAGAATATTTTTATGAAAATTCTATGTATTTTCTAAAGCACATGAAAAACTTTGGGTTTAGACTCATGCAAATGGAAGTGTGTCGACTAACTGCGAACGTCGTACAAGTAACATTAAAACTCCTTCAAAATATCTTAAATTATATTAGATTGATTAAATGTAGGTGACTGGTAAGTGGATAGTAATTATTCGGGTCATATCCAGCGAAATGTGCAGCGCGGACTACATGGTTATCATAGCGAAAAGTAAAAGAACCTTGAACAAGAATTTAGAAGTTAGGAAGTATATAGAAGAGCATTAGAGAAATTCAACATGAAAATAAACATGGACGAGATCAAGAATAATAGTAGGAAAAGAACAACAAAAACTTGCGATATATGTAAAAGGTAAAGAAATTGAAAGAAGAAGAAACATTGAAGTATTTAGGATCAATAGTTAGGGAAGACAACAGGATCAAGATGGCTTTTCTCGAAAAAAAAAAGAAAACCGAAGGAAACAAGGGTAGAAAGTTGTTACTCCCGTGCTTACATTTCAAGTAGAAACGTGGACATTAACTGAACAGCAAAGTAAGAAAATGGCAGCCATAGAAATGAGAAATTTAAGTATAATTGAAGGTGAAACCAAAATGGATAAGATCGGATATGTAACATTCAGGGAAAATCAGGGAAGTATCGAAGAAACCGGGGGCAAGAGATTATAGATTATGCATGATCGGTTTACATTGATGACACATATTTTTAGTCGTTTTTTTGCCATAAAGAAGTCTTTTGTGTCTTCACAAAATTTTCTAGCAAATAGGGTGCAGGGGGAGAAAAAAATTATCCATAGGAGCAAGTACTTCAGATGTATAAATGGACAAATTATTGGTTAGTCTTCAATAGTGCAAGACCTTTATAGTTAGTATAGTTAGTTATAGTTATACACCAACCTCGATGATAGCACAAGCTACTTATTCGCCAAAACCATTACTACTGCGTTCTTAATGGAAATTTACTTAAAAAACCAAGAACGCTTTAAACGATTTGTCCTTGTTTAATATTACAACGTTCGGCTTGAAGCTCCTAGCACTCTACCAAGATCATCTATACTTTTCAGTACATAAAGTCTTACAAAAACTCTGCAAGGGCATCTTTGAAACAGATTTGAATATGTTTTGCAACCACTTGCAGCATCTTGTCACTTGATGAGGTTGAGGAATTTAAAAAATGACGACAAATTTAACCAAAGAAAATTTGAAAGACCATTTCAGAGAATAGCATTGATAATTTTGTGCCAATTTGTTCTCATGTTTAGAAGAATAATACTTCACTTCTTGAAGCTATTGTGTAAATAATACTGCTCGAAGAGCTGTAAAGTTAAAGCAAACCTTATATGTTGTAATATGTGTAGGAAAGGAATTATATTCAGTACACAAGAATATATCCGGTTATTATAGACATTACGTAGCAAGAACCTGAATAATTTTGATAGATTGTTACCTCACTTTGAATTATTTCACGGAACGTTGTCACGTTTTGTGAAATAATTCAGTACCTAACAAACAACCATCTTTGCTTACGTTACGGTCGGGATGAGCGGTGAGTGGTTCTTTCGTACTAGGAGCCAACTTATTCCCATGTTAGGACCACTAATAAAAGCAAAAGCCAAAGAGGTAGCTGCAGCATTAAAGTATGAGAAGTTTAGCACGTCTGATGGGTGGCTGCGAAGATGGAGCGAGGGCCATAACAGTAACTTCAAGTGCATCTTAGGTGAGTCAGCGGACGCGTTAATCAAAAAGATTTGGAGTTTCCAGTTTTTGGAAAAATTGCCCGGACTGTTAACGGAATACACACCAGAAAACATTTACAGTGCAGATGAAAGCGGTCTGCACTTTCGAGCTTTACCTGATAAAACTCTGACATTGAAAGGCGAAAAATGTGTTGGGAGTAAATTGTCCAAAGAAAGGTTGACCATATTGTTTTGTGCCAATATGGCTGGACAAAAAGAAAAGCTTCTAGTAATAGAGAAAGCTCCCCGACCACGAGCGTTGAAAAATGTGCCACCTACTAGTTTGTGGGTCACATGGACTTCAAATAAAAAGGCGTGGATGAGAAATATTACGATGATCGACTGCCTTCCAGATTTGGACAGACGGATGGGCTTTCAGAAGCGAAAAGTTTTGGTTTTTTGGACCATGCTGCATCACATCCAAGAGAGCCAAACTTAAACAACATTAAAATCGTTTTTCTACCCACAAACACGACATCTGTCTGACAACCCTTGGACTAAGGGATAATTCAAACTGTTTATTTTATTCTAAAACATATTCTTTTAAAGATGGATGATGTCTACTCTGCCTCAGAACTTTCAAAATCATTTAACGTTTTAGAGGCTTTTTATTTTATTAGGAATGCATGGGACTGGTTACTCCATTGACCATTCAAAACTGATTATTTCAAAGCAGGTTTTAAAAATTCTCCAGTTAAAGAGAAGGCAATGTTAGACATAAGATTTGATGCAGAAGACGATTTACCGCTGACAACCTTGGTCGAGTTTTGCAGAAACTTTGATAACGTCACCTTAGTTGAAAATCTAGATGACCTTATTAATTTGGATGAAAAAGTGCTGACAGAAGAACTAGTGATAGCGTAAGTGAGTTTGAAGAAGTATCCATGCATGGTAGTGACGTAAACGCATTAAAAGCGATCGAAAATCTTAATAAATTTTCCAAAGATTTTTTGACATTTTGAAAATTGCTTATTACAAAAAAAAATTAAAAGAGGCAAAAATATCTGACTTCTTTTAAAAATAAAACTTGTATTTTATGTAGTTTTGAATTTTTTTATTAAAAGGTTAAGAATTATTTTGTCATGAACGGATAAGAAACTGGAACTGTGAGTATCCTATTACTCCCATTACTTCAAGTTCTTTGGATTGTCTACGTCATAACCCAAACTGAACAAACCATTTTAAGTTCACCTACAAATTTCAAAATTAATGTATTGAGCGGTTACATATACAGTCTGGAGTAAATAGTTGATACCAAATAGAAAACTTTTTTATTGTTAATATTTCAGAAAATTCTTGCTGAAATGAAAGTTTCTGCATTCTTTGAAACTAAATCTTTGCGTCATAAATAAAAATACGTTTCCGATAGCGGAAGTAGGCGACATTATACGTAAAAGTGAAGCGGCATTATTTCTAAAAATTCGATTAATATTGTGTAACTAAAAGTTGTTTACAATCACATTTTGTATGTAATTTGTAAGTAATTAAATTTCGTGATGTGATTTGATTTAATTATTAATTTTTATACACCTTATTAAATGCAGTAGTTCTTATTTATATATCTTATATTCTTATCCGCAGGATTTAAATATTTAAGTAGTATATTGAATTATATGTTGCTATGGTACCTACCTTACCTTGAGCTTATTTGCAGCCAGTACTAATTTTCTTTACTTAAAACAAACAATAGCTTATTTCGATATTCCTTCACAAATAGCTAATTTATTCAAGCACGGTTTTTAGAAATAAAACCTGCATGTCAACAAGATGATTGTCACATAGCTATTAATTTTATTTGCACACGGATTTCGTGATTTTCCATATATTTCCATAAAAGTATGACTCGATTTTCATTGATTCATTTAATGATGTGAATAACAAAAAGTTACTCTGTTACAGTAAGTAACTTTTGCATTGGCTTCTAGTGCAACATACTTTAGAAAAAATATACATCGTTTTCTGAAGTAAACAATTGTTTGCTACTTACTCTTACTTGGAATATTTTAGCACGGCAGAGTATTACAAACAAATGTATTTTTTGCGATATTGTGTGCAAATAATTTTAATCATTTTTGTATTACAAAAGACATTTTTATTTTGTACTTTATTCTTTAGACGAATTACAATCAATTGGGGTAAAAGACTTAAATCAAGCCTAAGAGGTTATCTGTCATGAGCGTCACCCATACATCTCATATAGTGACTTCGGTTTGTCCACCTATCGAAAATAAAAGTCCCTCTAGTGATAGAAAGCTCGATTTCTAAAAGAAAATTACTTTTTCTGACCTATTATCTTTGGAGTGTTGGTGGTAGAAGAATATTGTAAGTCTAGCCAATGATTGTAGTAGTGAAAACGGACAATTATTTCTTTTCTATTTAATTTTCTCTTTTCCACAACTTCTAAATTAATCTAAGTATAGCAAGACTCCGTAAAATTAGGCATATATAAATGTAATTTCATCAATTAATAATCGCTTGGTCAGCTTTCATCAAAATTCTCAGTAAAGTTTCTCTCGTTGTAGTGCTGTATGCGGTATAAAATGTTATCGAAGAGCAATAGGATTTCAACTTCTGTTGCGTCCCTGTATCACTGTACATCAAAAATAAATAGTTTCGCGTCTATTTCGACATCAATATATTTTAAATAGTAAAAGTCATAAAAAATGGCTATGGAAATAAAACAATTGCAACGCGTTAAAATAATAGTATCTATCAGTCATTCAGGTATCTCTAAATTAATCTCCTATTAAAATGGAGTAATTTGAAGAATTCAAGTTGTAATTCAAAGGATGAACGGCAGTATTTAATCAGAAGTAGATGAGTTTTAAAAAGAAACACATAAATATCGCGTTTATGAAGTGGTACTTCGATAAATAGCGTTAGTTGTCGTTTAAATTACTACCATATATCTCAAAAAATATAATCCTAAGATAGCTTAGCTTCCTCATAGTATTGATTGAACAATTCACGGCAAACGCAACAAAGGAAGAGAAAAAAATACACTAACACACGGACATGTTTCTGCCTACCCGACGTCATCAGCGTGGTTTCGAGAGTATTTTTTATATCTCTACCTTCTATCGCTGTTGCCTCACAGTTAATGCCACAACTTTCAAAACGATAAACTCGACATTTCTTGGCGCCCTCTAGTGCCAAAGAAACGCATGCCTGCCGTTCAGGAAGCAGTGACATAAACCGGGTACTGTTCCCCAAACCATCCCTCGAGCAGTTCTCATGACTGCTCTCTCCTTTTATTGCGTTTGCCGTGAATTATTCCATCAATACCATGAGGAAGCTAAGCTATCTTAGCATTATATTTTTTGGTTATTGTTTCTAGGCATTTTCTGATGTGTTCTACTATATCTCATTCAAAAATTTATTCATTAATTCAAATAAAAATCTAAATTGCAGAAGGAGTGCTTTAGAGACACTTCCGAATTCCATGACCCTCAATTTCAACAAATAATTTCTGAAAAGCATAAAATGTCAAAATTTTCTCACGTAAAACATTACAGTATCTTATACATTTATATATACATTTCTAGAGGTTCGCTTGTGCATATATTTTGCCCGTTCCCGTTCAGTGGTAAGTGGAGGGAAAAAATCTTATCTGCGCTACTTTTTTCAGTCCCGAATCTTGAATAATAATTATTAATACGTACTGCGTTAGTAAGATTCAAAATCCTAGTTTCCCCAGTTTCCCTGGTCACCTACCATATGTACTCGACTTATAAACTCGACATCATTGCAGGTTTTAGCAAATACGTAACGCGTCTTATTTGATTTTCATTTTATCGATGGACTTTAATTGTTCATTATTTCCAAACAAATACTTTAATATAACATTGTCGTATGTGGAGCAAATAAATCGTTCTTAATTTAAAAGGAAAAAATTAATTCAAAAGCAAAAAATATGATTTCTAAACCTAATTAATGGAATTTTATGTCAAAATAAAGTAGTACCACTTAACTTCTTAGTTTATAAAAACATACTTAAAAAGAAAACTGTTTCACAGTATAATTGCAAGATATGAACAAAGCAAATCAAAATAACAAAGAAGAAAAAACTCATATACACCTAGTGTAAAATATCCTATGTCGAAAACGTGTCTTTACTGTGATATAATAAATTTTTGCAGATATCGTTCTTGTAAATAGTGCATTGTTCACTGAGGAGGAAAAGCCTAACATTTCCGGACGACGTGAAGAGGCAAGGCAGCCCGGAGTCCGAAAATCTGACTTTTCCTCCGAAGTAAACGTACTAGTTTTCCGCAAATCATTAACATATCGACAACAATTGATCTTGTTTAATTTTGAAAAAAAAACAATAATAAATACGGCATTTTTAAAAACGAAAGGTGAAGGTTACAGAACAAAAAAATTCCAAAATTTTAACAAAACAGGAAATTAACAAATTTGTTGAGGAAGCTTCAGATCAAAAATATTTGATGACTAAGGTAATTAGTTGCAAAACTTTTTTATTCGATTTACTAATTTGTGTATTTATATTTGTAGGATGCTGTAATAATCGGTATTTCTGGAATACGTAGAATGTATGAGTTAGTGAAAATGACTATGCTAGATGTAGAAGAGCTACAAACTAAACTTTTAATTAACGTACCTGACTAAAACTAATAAACCAAGATCATTTGTAATAAATAACATGTATTTAAATGTTTACCGGAAGTATTTAGTTTTAAGACCACAAAAAATTACCTCGCATGAGATTTTACTTTAAATACCAGAATGGAAAGGTTTATAGACAAATTATAGGAATACAATTTAGAAAAGTGCCTAAAATAGTTGCTACTTATTTGAATTTGCCAAACCAGGAAGAATATACCGACCATTGCGTTCGTCCATCTTCTGCGACAATGTTGATTGACTCTGGTGGAGATATAACCAGTTTAAAGAGGTTAGGTGGTTGAGGGATATATCGATGAGTCCTTTAACAAAAGGTAGACGTGGCAAATAAAATTTTTTCATCAGGACATATTCAACAAAATGGTCCTACTGTTCTAAGGTCCCGCGTATACTCAATAGCTGTATTGAGTATTGTCAAACAAACAAAACTGTGACAGTAGAAAATATTACACAAAATAACCCTAGTAGTTCAATTCTTCCAATATTCAATAATTGCACTAACTGTCACATTAATATAAATATAACAAACAAATAATTTTAAAATATTGATAATGATTAGGTTAATATTGTTAATTTTAATTTAATTAAGTTCTTTATTGTTAATTAATAAACTCAATTTTGAATCCAAATAAACCTGTTTTCAATCATTTTTGAAGAGGACAAGTAACTGTAAGGAAATGGTAATTTCCTTACTAGTACAGAAATGAACATTTCCTTACAGCTACTACTGATGTATGGAAATGTCGACATCGTATTTAAAAAAAAATGGTCATAATATTTCCGAATGATTTGCCGAAAAATACATTACTGCAATGGTAATTTAAGTTGCCGTAGAAAATACAATTAAATATAAGAATGTCAGACACCCTGTAAAGGGTCTACTGGGATGCTCTCCTGAAAGCAGCTAGATTATTATTACTGATTTTATTAGCTCCCGTTGCGCAACTCCTCACACTTATACTTTTATGGCCAGCAATTTTTGCAACAGTATCCTCGTATTTTAGCGACTCACTTTACTACGGAACCTTCTAACACCGTGCATAATAATAATTTGAAAAAAAGGAAAAAAGTGGGCTTCTCGGTAATAATCGTTGATTTATGTATTGTTAATGCCAAAAGCATTTATAAATTCACTAATAATTAACAATTTTAAAATGTAATAGTTTTCGACAGCTGTTTTGTGAATACGTTCAATTAAAATGTTTTCAAATTTTGTGTTTAATTTGGCCAAATATGTGAATTTCTAACTACCCACCATAGTTCTCCAAGTGACAAAGATGTACGTTGTCCCCAGTGAAATTCCTATTATAATAATAACTACAAACATAAAATAAATAACTCTATTAAATCATTTCATCGTCTTCGCCAGTAGAGTCCCTAGAGATATATAAAAAAGGAGACATACATGGAGGTTTCTGATTAAAGGCATAATTCCAAAACCAATTATTCGGATTCTCTATTTCCTATTTTAAATTTATTAAATGATTTATTTATTACATATTAAAATTTTCTTATCTATTTCGTAAATGGTGGATTTTTCATCTGAAATAATAAAAACAATAGAATGCTCATTATGGATTATGCTAATTTTATAAAGAAAGAAGCTCTGATTCATCAACGCAGAGCCGAAATTGTTGAAATCACAAACAGGAAATTTGGACAGTACGTTTTTTTTTGTGTGTAGACACGCAATAATTTTTGAAAATTTAGTCTTTAAGGGTGTAAAGTATGTGGAGTTTGTTTGGGAGTCTCGCCATTTTTTAATTTAGAAAGATTAAATTTGATGTATAGGCTTCTGATGAAATATGTATTTTTTAACTAGAAGGCTGTTCCCCAATCCAGATTTATATATTTTTTAAAATACGTGGTGAAAGATTGTGTGAAGTTTCGATGTAACATTGATGTTAATAATTTGAAATCCTTATTAAATGTATTAAGTTGTTGTAATCACTTATTATCTACAATATTACCAAAACACATATTCAATAACCAAGAAGAAAAAAAATATGCAATGCCAAAATCTTAGGGATTCAGCGAAGTTTTAAGGAGAAAAAAAAGATGGGTCTTATCCTCATGTGGAAAACAAAACGAAGAAATTGATTAGGGGGAAATCGAAGGAAAAAGCTGCGTCTCGCAAACTTGCAACCACAAGCAACTAAAAGTGTAAACAATCTTACCTTAAAATGTGACAATAAAAATTCGCTTCTATAGAAGCTTTCCTATCAAACCTTACTAAATGCCCAATTTAAATACATATAAAAAAATGTGAAAAAGGAAAATCTTTTACTTAATTCTATAGAAAAAAAGCGCTTCTGAAGAATTTATTTCTTATTTTCAAATCTAGGAATAATTTTTGTAAGTATGTACAACGGATTGAAAACTTTGGATAAATAAAAGTGTTTACAAACCGTTGTATGTATTTACTAAAGGTCCCTGATTAGTCGACCTGCCTAGTATTCCTAAATTTTTGTTTGTTAACTTTTGTTTTCAATTACGTTTATTTGTTTTTAAGTTTACTTAGTATCTCTTATTTATGTAGTAATAGGCAAATGGAATCTTTAGTACCTGTTTCGTAGTCACGCACAATCTGTGGGAATTGTAAATGATTTCGTTGACCTCATTTCTATTTTTTAGCTGTACGCATAAGTTGATTTTGTTTTTCTCCTCACTTCGCCAAATATTCTCTAGAACATGTTTTCCGTCACGTACATATGTACTATGAAGACAAGCCTCCTGTTTTTTTTTCAAATGTCATATACAGGGTACCTCAATCTTCTGAAATTGTGGGATTGCGCCTATTGTGTAAATGGTAGGAGATTAACATTTTAAGATAATGTAATAGACACCCTAAAACGGACCAGACATTTACTTTGTTATTTTAGATGGTACATCCTATGTATTGCTACGTATTACACCCTCAGCATTCGCTAAATTTTGAGTACGAAAAATTACGGAGAACCTTACTCTGAAAACCCAAAATTGAAATCCAGTACCTCGAAACTGATGGCCGAGCACGTTAGGTACTGCACCACCAGTCCCGTATTGTACAATTGTTTATGCGTATATCTAACATTGAAATAAAATGGATTATTACAGGTAAACGCAAATCTTGCATTTGGATATTGTAAGTGGTTTCTAGTGTACGTGCTGTTAGGTTACCATGACAACAGTAACCAAAACATTGACATTACTATTCTTAACTGCTGGTTCAAAAAATAATTGTCGGTTAGGATAGCGCAGCTAATACATCCCGCTATCTAAAATACAGCACTTCTTAACACTTTTCCTAGTAGATAAATTACACTTATTACGTAACTCTTCAATTGGAAATTACATCCAAACTATATTAATTTGGATGTAATTTCCAAATGCAAGGCTCGATTTTGTTTGAAAGTTATATTTTGAGTATATTTGCCCCTGAATCCTAATATTGCAGAACAAATGGCGCGAAGCACTTCTTTTTTGTTAATGACAGCGAAGATGGTGCCATATTCTGAAACAATGATTGACATTCTCGGTATTGTTGGAAAATGATAAACTAAGAACTACAAAAATAAAACGAAAGAATACGAAACAAGTAAATATTAACTAAGGATCAAATATATTATAAAATTATTAAACGAAATATAAAATGGCACAGTAACAAAATATACCAAAAAGGACACCTATAAAATGAAATGCTAACGAAATATCTGGATATTTTAAGTTGAACATCGCTACGACGCTCTCCACTCTATTACTAACTACGTACTGGCCAGTATTGCCGCCGCTCTCTGCCTAGCTTTTACGTGGCGAGTTACACACATGCGAGATTTAGCCTGCCACCGAACGTAACGCCAATGACGAACTGCACGCAACGTCGCCACTCTAGTTATCATGGCAACCGAACAATGTTAACACTAGAAACGACATCCAAATGCAGGACTCCTGCTTAACTGTAA
>LR737416.1:1255401-1279450 GCA_902655005.2 Marronus borbonicus | reverse complement strand
TAGTTTTCTATCTTACTTTTTAAGCACATATCCCTTTTACATATTGCACATCACAACATACAATTAGAGAAATATAATATGTTTCTTTTTTTATATTTCTAGCCATAAACTGCACGGGCGCTCAAAATTTGGACTACCTAACATTCGGCATTTCTGCAACTTGTTATAAAATTGTATGAAAACCTGTGCCGAGAAGACTAAATCCTTGCATTATGTTTTTGAAAGGCAAATTGTAGAATGAATTTTCATATATGAGTAGTAGCCGTTTTCATCTTGCACATTCGAATTATGACAATATACCTGAAACGATACAAATTATTTATTACGATCAATTGATTATTCCTATCATGTTTTCTGTTCAATTGAATGAAAGCGTTTGCATGTCAACATACGTACAGTGGTAATTGGCTGAAATATTAATTACAAGACGAGATAAAGTTCACCTTCATCGACATTCAGAATTTTCAATGCTTTATATGCATGCACACACCACATTTGAATGTCAAGTCGTCTTTATTTACATTTAAATTGTATTTGCATTTTCTTATTAAGTTCTTCTTAAATTACGGTTGAGTTATAATGATAATTTTTGAAATTTTTAAAGAATGATAGCTTTAAATAATTTTTGGTGTGATTCATATATATTACATAAACGTGTAGTCTCTCCTCAGATAGACCTAATTGTATTATTTTGATTTCACATAAAAAATAATTTTTAATATAGTTTTTTTTCTTTATTTCGAAAAGTGTTTTATTTGATAGCTAGAATATTGATTAATTCTACAGGATAAATACACGAAAAATATGAAAAATGGCATAAGTAAAAATTACTAATACTATAAAGTATTTACTACTAAAACTCTAAAATATTTTTCCGCAAATATTAATTCATAAGTTAATTAATAAATTCGTTCGAAAATATTGGCATTTATGACAAATTTTTTGAAATAAATGCTCGACATTTACATACATCAATAGTTGCCAGGCAACGCAAAAGTAGCGGTAAGGAAATGTTCATTTCTGTACTAGTAATTCCCTTACTAGTACTTGCACACTTCAAAAATGAGTGAAAACAGGTTTATTTGGAATCAAAATTGCGTTTATTAATTAACAATAAAGAACACGAGTTAATTAAATTTAAATTAACAATATTAACCCAATCATTATCAATATTTTACAATTATTTGTTTGTTATATTTGCATTAATGTGGCAGTTAGTGCAATTATTGAATATTGGAAGAACTGAACTACTAGGGTTACTTTGTGTAATATTTTCTACTGTCACAGTTTTGTTTGTTTGACAATACTCAATACAACAATTGAATATACTTTTCCATTCTGGTATTCCAAGAAAAATCTCATACTGGGCATGTTTTCTAGTCTTAAAACTACATACTTCCGGTAAACATTTAAATGCATGTCATTAACTACAAATTTGATATAAAATTGGTTTATTAGTTTTAGAGTCACGTATGTTAACTAAAAGTTTAGGTTGTTGCTCTTCTGCAAATGGTATCGATATTTTCACTAACTCATACATTCTACATACTCCAGAATTACCGAATAATACAGCAAAATAGTAAATCAAATAAGAAAGTTTTGCAACTAATTAATCAGCAAATATTTTTGATCTGAAGCTTCCTTAACAAACTTGTTAATTTCCTCTTTTGTTTAAATGTTGGATATTTTTGGTCTGTAACCTTCACCTTTCCTTTTTTTTTAAATAAACGACGTTTTGGGTACTTAGATATATCCACATCATGTTTAATTGCAAGGATTGATTTCAACATTGAGTATTAACCCACATACACAAGTTACGGATTTCATCTTTAAACAGAGCTCTAAGAAGTATGCCATATCATCACTTTCAAAAGAATCCGTATTTTTCTTATTCTGATATTCCATTAAGCGAATATAGGCATATTCATATTTTGCTTTCATTTTTGGAGATAACAAATTAAATGACTCGGTAGTCACTGCTTCCACTAGTTCGGGAGGAGTACCAGGCGGGGCACACTTTATACTCCTATTTGCTTTCAGTAATACTGAAAGACGCTACCACAAAATTTCTACACGTTAAATTTGACAATTCAACTTGATTCTTTTCATAGTTACGTTACAATTTCATGGCCGTATTTATTATTTCTGATTTTTTTTTTTTGCAAAATTAAACAAGATTAATTTTTGTCGACGTGTTAACGATTTGCAGCAAAATAATGTTTACTTCGGAGAAAAAGTCACATTTCCCGACTCAGCATTGTTTTGCCTCGGCTTGCACCTCGACGAGCAATTTTCACGTCGTTGGGAAATGTTAGGCTTTTCCTCCTAAGCAAACAATATACTATTGTTTCTATGGAAATCTAACTAAAAATGTTTTTCTCATTCTATTACCATAATCTTATTAGGGGAAATTCACAATAGAGTGCTTAAATAAAAGTAAATAGTAGACACACAATCCATTATCCTAAAGATTAATTACCAGTTATTTAAACGTAACTTTAAAATAGTACTAGTAAAAATTGTTTGAAATATCGTTACAGTTTTAAATATTTTAATGTTATTCTACATTGTTGATATTTTTATATTAGTTGGGTCTGGTTTTATAGCTGCTTTCTATTTGATCCCAAGTACTGTATTCAACCCTTTTGTACGGTACAAACGTTAAAGATGTGTTCCATTCAAGAAGAACGGATAGTTCTGAATGGTACTTTTTTGAAATACCCTTGACGCATGCGCAATACATAGGATTATTGATATTCTCGACAATTACTCTCCCTGAGCATGGGTTTTACATTATTCTTGTATAATACGAAATTTGATTTACATTACATGCTGGTCTTATTTACAATGAATTTCATTTTGTTTATACTTCTCAATATAAAAAGTTAGGCTAGAATTATATTTATCAGCGTCCAGAGCAATAAATGCATGTTCCTTACCTATCACTAAATTAAATTTACCAGGTTTTCAAATATTGACATATATCGAACGTTCGATAATGTACACTGCCGTTCAGAGAAGTTCGGTTGGTTGGTAAAAAACATGAAAAGGTTACAGAAACAAACGAAACTAAAAACAAAATGCAATTTTATTGTATGTACAGGTAAAAAAGACAAAAATAAATAAATAAAAAGTTATTCTGGCCTAATATAACATACTGAACATTATATTTTTTTTCATCGAAAAAACCTCCTTTGCTGTTAATCACCGCTCGAACTATTCTAGGCATTCTTTCGATAAGTTTTGTTAAAATGGATTGTGGGATATTAATCCATTCATGTTGCAGAATATTCCGTAAATGTTCTTGTGAAGTTGGGCATATTTTTCGGATCCTCCTGTCCAGTTCATCCCACAACAACTCTATAGGGTTCAAATCTGGCCTTTGTAGGGGCCATGTCATTACTTTCAGAGTGTGCTGTTCTTCTTGCTCCTTTAAATAGTTCTTACACACTAACGCAATGTGTTTTGGGTCGTTGTCATGCATGAATGTAAAGTTACGGCCTATTATACGCAATCCTGATGGCACTGCATGATTCTGGAGTATTGCAAAATAATTTTCCTTCCTCATTACACCCTGCACTCTGCATAAATCTCCCGTCCTAGCAAAGGAGAAACATCCCCACACTAAGACAGAACTACGCCCTTGTTTCACTGTAGGCACAATGCAGTTCGGGATCACTTTTCGGTTTTAGATCTTCGGACATAAACTCATCGATTTTGCCCAAAAACCTCAAACTTTGACTCGTCACTCCAAAGCACGTGTTTCCAATCATCTAACGACCAATGTAGATGAGAACGGGCCCGCTGTAGCCGTTTTGTTCTGTTGCCCCGACGTAATAAGGGTTTTCGAATGGCAATGCGTCCATGAAGGTCCGCTTGTTGAAGTCGACGTTTTACCGTACTCGCCGAAACTTGTTCTTCACGGCCGCGATTGACTTCGGCTGCTATTTGTGGCGCTGTTAATTTTCTATTGCGTTTGCTTAATAATACAATTCTCAAATCTTCAGCTTTTGTTGTTTTCCTAGATGCTCCAGGACGAACACGATTTTCTATAGTTCCAGTTGCCCGATATCGCTTTATGATGTCATTTACTGTTGAACTTCTCATATTTATTTTTTCAGCAATTTGGCGCCCCGAATATCCTTCTTCAAACAGCGTAATAATGCGTAAACGTTTTTCTACACTGGTAAGCTTGCCACGTGCCATTTTGAAGTAAATTTTCTTAAAACTTTCGCGCAAAAACGACAGATGCACACCAACACACGTTTAACAGTAAAATGAAGCAAATTTATATCTTTACGCCTGTGATAAATAAACCAGAATGATACTGCGGTATATTTCCTAAATGTATTGTTCGTTAATAATCCCCAAACGACCCGTTTCAAAAGATCGGTACTTCCGAGAAATTCTTGGAATAATAATAAAAGGGACTTTATTGTGGTTGTCGCAATATTTCTACTTTACATAATAATTTATGGCTTTAATCACTTAGAAAAGAGTGTATGCTTAATATTTTTCTAATTTTATGTATTAATAATTGTATACAGTGTGATATAATAGATTTTTATTGTATGACCGAACTTCACTGAACGGCAGTGTATATCATGTTTTCTGTTTTACAGGCACCTAGAAAATTACTTGTTGTAATTTTAGAAAACTAAATTTAACAATTAGCACAAATACACTAGTTGTTATTTTTGCCGTATTGTGAATATGAGAACGAAATACGTATATTTTTTGGTTAGATATCCGTAGAAAGAAAATGTTACTAGTGAATATTTTTCGGTGCTTTAAACCGAGAGCTTGTTATAAAGTAAAGTAAGCCCAATTAAGGTAAAAATATAGACAGTAAAGAACAACATCCGTATTTCATATCTGAACTTCTAATGACATTTAAAACGACTTTCACTTGTTGTTTTCAAGTTATTTTAAAGAAAGACTGGCGCTTTACCCGTAACACAATTTCTTGTTTTCTTAATAAAAGACCTTTGAAAACAAGCAAAACATTTTACAATTATTTTTTCCCATAAAAATAAAAAATAAGATTATATTTACATTTTAGTTAGACCCATCCGTGAACATACTATATACAGACTTGGCGAATGAAACTTGCGACAACTGTATGCCGTGTGTTGAATTGGTAACAAGCTAGTGATGATATCCATTCAATTCCTTTATATGTTGATTTGTGCCTTTTTTCTTTGGTATTCTAATATTAGCGACGTGACAAATGAAGAATTGTATAGTATCTGGCTTATGAAAATGAATTCACAAAAAGATAAAAGGATTTTTCGTCCACCATGAAATATACACTATGTCATTCATGTCTTTTATTTTAATTTAACATATCGTATCTGCCTTTAAGTCTAAGAGAAGGATATTTTAGATTACAGATGTAAATCTTTGTGAATTTAGATTACTAAAGGAATTTATTTGGTTCAAAACATAATATATTTCTATAAATAGATTGTTTTGTATGTAAATAAAAACAAATTCAAAATACCCAGAGTAAATTATAACCTTTTTAGCACACAATTAACGTGATATAATTAGATCTTAATCAACTTTCATGGGAGAGATAGGAGTTTTGAAATACACAACTTATTATTTTGGACAAACCGTGAATCATTTTTAAAAAACAACTGGATATCGTAGATTGCGGAAAAATAAGTAGCGACCAACGTACTTACTAATGGATATATGTATGTACTTATGTATCCTAAAATTAAGCAAAAAATAAACATGAATTTTATAAGCAATCTGCAATCAATGTTATAACATTAGCTATAAAACATACATATAATGCTAATATTGTATATAAATGCAATTATTTCTAATTTATACACTATGTATTATTTAATATCTGAACTACATAATTTTATTAAATTTCGTTGTCTAATTTTCGTTTTAATGACTTTATTTTCAAATTTATTAAAAAAACCCACTCAACGTCGAGTTAGAGGTAATAACAAGACAAGAGTTATTTTTCCAGGCAATGTACTTTTTGCCAACATTACACATAACATTAGATGCACTACGTCAGTATGCATTACCATTATCAAAATTCACATTGACATTGGGATCAAACTAGACTATCATCGCAGAGGTTAATATATACAATATCGAAACCGTATCATATGATCATTTTTTGATAAAAATTTACTTTGAAAACAAAACGATCATTTAAATTACTTGAATCTATTTGTTATTGTTCTGCCTTCTAACAACTCTGTCTCGTATATATGCAAAATCGTTTCCCTCAAAAACAGAGATCAAAAGGCATTACATATTCAACTGTACTGTTCTCAAGATAAAAATGTGTATTTATCGATCTCGGTTAAATAGGAACTACCTCTATACGAGTGTTATAACAAAATCCAGTGCGAAACAGTACACAACTACCACCAGATGGAATCTTTGGAAAGTTATTGCATTGCACAAATTTCTCTTGAGATCTTCGCCAAACTCGTTCACGTCCATCAACAGATTTTAGGCTCATCCTAGTTTAATACATGTTTCCAATCAACTATAGACCAATTATTACGTTCTTTGACAAAACGCAACATGGTAACTCTATTCTCTGCTAAGCAGTGGAGCAGTTGCTGGTCTTCTATTAACCAGTCCAGCGTCTTTTAAGCTTCTTCCGACTGTTCGAACAGAAATTTAAGCACTGGCGGTAGTTTCGAGATTACTTCTTAATACAAGCTAGCACCCGACCCCTTAACCGTTTGCTGCTTTAGACGAATAAATTTGAACAAGCGATCACATATTCTGAGTTGCTGCTGAAATATTTACACAGTGAAAAGATTACTGAAGCTGATTGCATATAAAAACGTGCATCTTTTGCACTGGTACATTGTTTTCGCATTGTCCAGACTTCCGACAATGAGTTCTCATTTTATTAAACCATCTAATCGGTGACTTATTGTAGCTTCCTCATGGTGTTGATGGAATCATTTACGGCAAAAGCAATGGAAGGAGACAAAAAACACTATCCACGGACATGTTTCCACACGCTGATGATGCCATCAGCGTGGTTGCGAGCGTATTTTTACTCCACTGTGTACCGCTGTTTATCTCACACTCCAAGCGACGAGCCACGTCTTCTAGTGCCAAGAAACTCACGCCTGCCATTTAGAAAGCAGCGACATAAACCGGGGACTGTTCCCTATGCCGTCCATCGAGTAGTTCTCGGACTGCTTAACACGAGATGACGTGCGCAGGAGCGCTTTGAGAAACTGCGTAAACGATTCCCACATGCTTAGCATGATATATCAACAGAACATATCAGTGTCTAGAAACAATAACCATGAAATAATGCTAAAATAGCTTTCTCATGGTATTGATGGAATCCTCGGAACCACGTTGATGACGCCAGATAGGCAACAAAATATCCGCGGGTAGTGTGTTTTTTCTCTCCTTGCATTGTTTTTGCCGTAAATGATTCTATAAGTACCATAAAGACATGTTTACATTGGTTCTGCTTAGAACTAATTGAGTTTGGCTCCAGTCACTCCTAATGTCTGGATGTTCCACATCCAGACATTATAATGCCGCGAATATGACCCAACGTTGGCGCCAGTGTTGGCCCCAACGTGTGGTTCCGTGGTAATGGTCACTTTAGATTATCAGCATTATTGTGCAATAATATTGCGCAAAAAGTTGTGCAATAAATATAATAATGCTTTTGATTCCCCGAATGAATTGCACAATCTTTCAATGGTACCCACAAAAATATTCTTGTACAATACGAATTATTGCAGAAGTTTCTCTATTTGAGATGAGATTATTCAGATTACACCTAAATTCTTATTTGTGCAAAAAAGAATGTAAATATTTACTGGCATGCGAGTGGTTTACTGTTATCATTGGCACCACAAAATGCATACATGTGTTTTAACCCATCGAAATATTTGATTTATATAGTCTTCTTTGCGACTGGTTAGAACTAACTATATGTGATTTTGACGAAAATATAAAACATATTTTATATGTCAATACATAAACAAGTACTAATTCTTACTTAAACATTCTGTTTACTGCATCTAGATCCTACGTTACGTGGTATTACGTATTAAACGCATGTAACGAGATGTTCCCATTGGATACGTGACAAGTTTGTTGCCATTGAGATATACATATGTGTAAAAGGCACAAATAAAATAATTAGCATGTTACTGTATGGTGTGATTAATTGGTTTCGTTATACAAATGTACCCAGTTATATTAGAGACATATTGTTCGTTGGCTTAACGTGTTTAGTATGTTTACAAAATGTTTTTAATGAAAATGTTTGTTTAAAAAATGTACTATATTGATCCAAACGCGAAAATCCAGGAGGATTAACGCCAAGATTACGTATAGAGTTCGCAGAAATTTCATATACTCTTAAATTAAAATATTTTCAATTATCTAAGACTTTCGGTTGTACCAAAGTAACTGTCAACTTTGTTATTTTAAATAAAACATCCTTTTTTATATTATTACATTTTTGAATTCCTAGTACAATTTTAAAGTTTGTTTGATGGAACAACTATATTGCTATATCTAAGCATATTTGAAATATTTGTGTTTTTTTAAAATGTTTGACGGATGGACGAATTAATTTTTCGAAAACATATAGCATGTTTGACAATTACAATTAAACTTTTAAATGAAAAAATTAATATAAATTAATATTTAATATATTTAAAACTTACTTTTCGCAATAATTAGGAAAAAGTGTATTTTAATATCCAAGTTAGGAAACCATCCAGCATTGATAAAGCGTTGAATTGTCAACTCTCCAGAAAGTTTTGCGTTCTAAATATGTGCGGGGTAATGAGCATCGTACTGGTTAAGCAGACTGTTTCTTGTAAATTTGGCTTAAGTCGACCAGATTATATATTATATTAGATATATTAAAATAAATTTGCCAAAACTGATTTTGAATTTTTGTCTTGACCGATCCAAAATTTTTCAAATTCTGTATTACTCGTTCAACTTCTCTATAAATAATAAACAATCTTAAATTGGTTCACATAATTTAAATCCGCTGGCATTGTTTGTAACAAAAAAACATATTTTTCATCAATTGCTGGATTGTTCCATAATAAAGTCATAATTAACTTGATATCTCCAAAATTAGATGGCATTTTAAGACACTACATAAGCTACATTCTCATTGTTTGCTCCAAAAGCAATGTATTACGATACACACTTTTCGAAATATCTTGAAAAGTATTTATTTTATATGCATAATAAATAGGATTTTTTTTGTTTTTTTGTATCCAAAATCATAATAACCATCAATTTTCTAAGTTTTGATAGAAACTTGCTCGAGAATGGATCATTTACCGAGCCGCGTATTGGAATTAGAATGAAAATCAACGAAATATTTTGCAAATGGTAAATTAAACGTGTGTATTTGTAAAATTTATATAAATATCTTCTAAATAGATAATAATCCATGAACATTTATGAATTTGCCCTACACTCGAGTATGGAGAGTTTCACATCGAAATAAGTTTAAACCAAACAACGACTCATGTTAGCCACAGTGGTAGGTTAGGACGATTGGACTGCATCTAGTTAGTGGACAGTGAAGAATACGACGAATATTTTTTAAACAAAATATCTAATCAAAATCTACAAATTCTGGAATCTTTAACAGAAAAACTAAGCATTATTGGACAGAACAGAATCCCAGACAAAATAGAGCAAGGCGATGAAAACATCGTTTTAAATTAAAGGTTTCGATGGGCATTTTGGGAAATCATCTCATAAATCCAGCTATATTTAAACTTACATGTCTAACTTCTTAGATAACAATATTCCATTAAATCAACTACAGCTTTTATGGGGACAACAAGACGGCGCAGCGGTTCACAATGCCGCAATTGTGAGGAATTACTTAAATCAAGAGTTTCCAAACCGATGAATTGGAAATGGTGGTGTTGTACGGCCGCCGAGATCACATGATTTAAGTCCCCTAAATTATGTTTTATGGGAGTTGGAGAACTTGGAGGTTTATTATTTTCTTTTATTATTACTGTTAGTACTGTTTTCATTCATTGTTACAAATAAGGTGCACAAATTTACATAAATTTCAAGAACACGCCTCCAATTTGTCGTTTACAAAATATCCTGCTTTTTATTCAAATTCCTGGTAATATAAACATTACGTGGCTTAGTAAACAATTCATTCTTGACTATTTTTTTATCAAAACGTAGAAAAGTAATACGATGTGGCTATTGTCGTTCCGGTTCCAATATGGCGCCGATAAGAAAATTGATGATAGTCAAAAAGAACCGAAACTTTATAAGTGCCCCAAACTCAACATCTAAAAACAACAAATAGTTCTATTACTAATAGGTTAGTTAGATTTTATAAACGGAACAGTATACACACTGAAATATCAGTTTCGTAACGGGCACAACATTTTTGGAATGTTTCTTATTTAAGCTGAAACGCTGTACCACTTGATTAACTGTCTAAACTGCATTAACTGTTTAAATTGCACAACCAACAATTCTCTAATCTACTTCGTACAAGATTCATCGAATGAGTCGTAATTATTGGATTTGTTTAGTCTCATGAGCGTGCCCGTCCGGCAAATGGGAGTCGTAGGTTCGAGTTCTACACGTGTCTTGAAATATTAAATTTAATTACGTCGAAAGAATCAAGGAGAAAAACCGATTTTAGATTAGTGTACATTTTTGCCTTAGTCTAAAAACCTATTTGTTCATTGTACAAAACAAGTAAAGAAAACGTTACTTTGGTATTACACTTTCCACGCTGTAATTTGTCGTGTAATAATAATTGTATTATAAAGCTCATATCATATGTTTAATGTGTAGCTGTTTTGCTGCTGTGAACAAAAGTAAGTCGATATTAAATATTCACTTAGCAAATTTAAATCGCTTCATTCTAAGGTAATGAACAATTCCCTCAGTCAACAATTAAACAGAGCCGTTGGAATAGTAAAATTTCTGTTTTCTTAGCATAAATAAATTATACACATTTAGTCGCAATTCTAAAATAACCAATAAAAGAATTTGCGGTTATAGCGCATTCGATAATATCTTTGCAGGAAATACTGTACCGCATTAAAACCAAAATGCGTTGACCGCTTTGTATTCCTTTTTTTTGTCTATTCGAGTATTAAGAACTTAAAAGCATTTCGTATTGTTTCATGATATACAAATTATGAATTGCAGTTACAGCGTTAAAATTTCAGAGACAGCATAGTTATTTTGATTATTTTATCATGTATGTTTCCCATATTCGATACTATTAAAAACACACGGCTACTAGATATAAGATATAATACTTGAAACGCTGTAATCCTAAATATGTAATGTAAACAAAATCGAAGCAGGCGTCGACCACATGGTTACGGACGTGTCTCCTTTAACGAATTCCTCTTTATTTGTTTTCATTCCGTCTCTCTCTAGCGTCATTTATAAACGTTGGCCGCGGAACCTTGTCATTCAGTCGTGTTAAGTGAGGCAAGCATAGAAGCGTATCGTACCCAGTGAAATCATTAATTTCAGTAATTATTGTTATTACTCTTGGATTTGTTTTGGTAGCGAAGAAAACGTATCTTCTAATTTGTCGAGATGTTTACAAATACCACTTTAATCCGAGCCTGTACCAGACGTAGGGATGTATTTGGAGACCTACAAAGGCACATCAGCAAGACATCAAGTACGCCGAACAGCAACGCGTTTACAACTAGAAAAAATAATTCTTCCAAAAGTCAAGCGAATAAATGGACTAGGCTAAATAGACACAATAATCAAAGGTACGTAAATGAAACTTGCCAAATAAAAGAACAACAAAATCGACTATTTCGTTCCGATTCGCTGTAGTTATTCGGTCATTGATCTTTCGATCTAAAATGTCTACGTGACCTGCATCGCGTCTTTACAACCCTAATTTATGTACAAGATCCCTTCTTTTTGTTCGTTTTCGCCCACGGCCGGTCGCAATTTCTTTGTTTATAAACACTCAATTGGTTGGCTCAATTGGCTTCATTTCGTCGGTTCATCGGCTAATATTTTCCGGTACCTATCTCTATTTTAATGTAATTTTAAAGGTAAATTTAATTATATGCATAGATTTCTCAAATGTGTTTTTTAGAGAACATAACTACCTGAGGAATATCTCATTGTTAGATACGCCCATGCTTACGTCTTCAAACCTTGCGTGTGTACATACATACTACTGGTTATTTTCAAGACAGTAACTTGTGCAAACGTTTATAAGTAAACGAATAATTTGAGTAAAACCTCTCAGCAATTACTATTTATAGAGACACTCTCTAACAAGTATTTGCAGTTTACATGTGATAGTTTTTAAGACTTGCCATAGAGTAAAAGAAAATTTTACGACCAAGATATGCTGCAGCTTTCGCTCTAATAAAAATTAAGAAAAAGAAGGCGGAATGTCTGAAAAAAAGATTAGAAGATCGACATTCTTTTCTGTGTGCGTGCACTTTTCACTGAATTTCAATTTCGCTAGTCTGCTATAATTGCGTATATGTCTTCGTTAGACTAGGATTTTTTTGCCTCTATGTTTCTTCCCCCGACTTAAAATTCTCTTTCAACCAGATCTGAAATAAATAATGAGTTGCAATAGCCCTTTGGTAATACATTTGGACCTGGAAATCAATTCAAACGGCAATTACTTGCGCCAAGTAAGTAGATCTGTTTACACAAGCAAATATTAGCGAAAGCTTCCTCAGATAGCAATTTACCACAGCGTTACTATCTCGTGTGCCTAAACTGTGCCTTATACTAAGCAACGATACTTGATAAAAGCGATGTGTTAGCAAAATGGTGACCAATTGATGCACGTTACGGAAAGGTGCAGCACTTACCGATTGGTTTGTTGTGCTTAACTCGTTGCCCTTATCGAGTATCACAGCTTCACTATAAACACACCCTAAAGAAGTCGGAAGATCATCCTAAAAGGATGATCAATGATCACATTGACCATCCTGTTAATAAGTTTGGTATTTTCTGTTAGTTTAAATGTGAAAATTACTTTTCACAAGAAAGTTAAACAAAAAACTTAAAAAGAAACAAATGTAACTGACAAAATAGTAAACGGTGAACGGTCGGATTGATGAAGGTAAATAAACGTTTTTTTTTTGTTGTTGTTTTTGTATTGTTTAGTTCCTTAGATTGTTTTATAATGTTATAATGAGATATTAAGAAAAAACAGTATTTGAAGAGAAAAGTTCGAATATAAATAGTAGGTGTTTAACAAAATTTCATAGAACTAATACAAATGAATTAAAACAAATTGTTGCATTGATGCGTATAATTTGCAGAAACACTAGCTCTACATATTTTAACGGACAGGATATTTTCATATTCATAATATCAACTGGAATACGCAATTGACAGCTTCTTTTCAACTGTTCTGAACAGCAATAACACAAATGAAGCTGTATTCACTTAACTCACTTGTTGCAGGGCTCTGTCAACTCTGCAAGCCAAGATTGCCCCGCAAGCCGCTACCTTAGCGTCCAAAGAAGAAAGTAGAGAATTTATGGCGGTTTTTCCGGATATCGTTAGAGATCTAACGGAAGCCGGAAAGCATACTGACATACCGGAAGTAACGAAATGGTACACAAAAGTATTGCAGCACAACGTGCCCAACGGTAAGAAAAATAGAGGTCTTGCCGTTGTGGCCGCTTACAAAATGTTAGAAGATCCCAATAATCTAGCTCCGGAGAACATCAGACTAGCTAATATTTTGGGATGGTGTGTAGAAATGGTGAGTGTTTTTTATTTTTGTTTTTCTCCTATTGCCGTGCTGAATTGTATCATTATTTTGCAAAATTTGTTTTCTTTAAATTAATCAGTGTAGCTTTGATAATGTTGGAATTATATCAATTTGTCAATGACCTAAATACTATTCGTTCAATTGGTATCCTCCGATGATAACGTTTCGATATGTTTTGTTTATAGTAAATGCAAATTATTGATTAGCGATTGATACCTGATCTTATTAATATTAATATCACCTCATTTTATCGCTAACCAATCTGTATATATCTTGCGTAATGATTCAAATTTGTGTTCATTTAAACGGAGTTTTTTAAAACAAAAAGGTCGTTTTGTTTTTGTATTAACTTTTAATAAGCTTGACTTTTACTTATAACTAAAGCGCACGTAATTATTGCCTTCGCTTCTTTATATGAACTATTTACATCGTTCTATCACTGTAGTTTTATTACGGGTTTTTCTACTTGACACCGAAATACGTTATTACTAAAATATCATTAACGTACAGGAAAGTTAGAAAAATTTCGAATAGATGACCAACGTGAATAAATCTTGCTGCTAATACTAAAACATTTTTCTGTGGGCTTTAACTTTAACCATAAATGAATTAGCCTATCTTTATTCTCGTCCTTCTGAAATATTTTAAATCTAATGAAGCCAAAGCAAGGAAACACTCATTAATTTCATTTTTTTTATGTAATGATTTAGCCAATTAATTGCAATCATAATCAAAGTCTACATACCAAAGTATTAGTTGTGACCATTAATAAACGCTTGTTTGACATGAGAAATTTAAAGCAATTTTACGTTAAATAGTAGAAATACCTCGTAAACATATATATCTTCCCCAGCAGCTTGTTTTAGATTGCTATCTCACAAACTTATCTTTTGTTTACTTACATATTTTATTAATCGATCACAGATAGTCACTGCGAAGTAAATGACAGGCTATAATTTATCAAATGCTTTAAACATTTCATATTTCGAAACCACCTACTAGCACTGCTACTTAGTTTATTCATTGTTTAACAGTTACATATTACGTAGGTTTCTTTTAGTTCGTGCCTGGACTACATATGCTTAGTATAATGTTATAAAATATTGAATTTCATTTTATAAATTTGCAATATTTTTAACAACTGCATTGTTAGAGTGGAAGAAATTCGCATACGTCTAGAAACATTCTACAGTAAAAGAACTCTTATATTATACAGCCTTGTCCATTTAGGAACCCCTATTACTAATATGTGTAAAAGTATAATAATTTCAATAAAATTGCTCGCACATACATATTTTAAACAAGTTACAAGTTGTTAATATATTTTGGTATTTGGGGCACCCCTATGCGCTTTAATAATAGCTTTGCTGCGATAGGGCATTGTCAAAATAACTTTTTGCCGGGTATCAGCAGTTATAGCTTCCCACCAGGGGTATTAAAAGAAAACTCTTTTAGTACCCTTAATAATTGGTATTTGTACCTGGCGAAGTTGTCCTTTATAATGTACTACAGATCTTCAATGGAAGACATATCTGGAGACCGTAGAGGTTGTATCCCTTTTTCGCGAAACCAACACAATGTCTCTTCGAAACGATGGTATTTCAATATGGTTTTAACCCGTTCTCACGGCAAAAGCAACGTAAAGACATTAAATTACTTTCCTTATTATTTCTAAGCACTTTTTTTTATGTGTACCTGGAAATATGTTTGCTACTCTCGGAGGTCCCTTGGTGCCTAATATATGACCAAGACTCTAAGGATACATTACTAAAAACTATTGTAGTAACAGAATCATATAAAAAAAATAATATTGATGTGTCGATAGATTTAATTTGGATAACTAAAAAATTAAAATTTTTTGGTTAAATACTTTATTTGATTTTGAAATGTAGAGAGGTAAATTATGCATTGTGGAAGGATATAATAACATTACCTATTGATAACCTGTTTTTTCATGTATAACCGCGTTTATAAAATGTATACGTTCTTTTATTATTTAAAACGATTCTTTCCTGTGATGCTTAAGAATATTAGATATGGATGTACATTACACCTTCACGCAAGGTAGTAATATCCGATGGTGTTAAGAAAGAACTCGTCAATATATTCTCTTCTACCTACATAACCGGTTTCAAAATTTTAAGTCTCACGAGTCAACGTCGATCGCGACGGTTGCAACTGGACGTAAAGACAGGTAGATGTTTTTACTGCATCCCATCTCACTTCTAGAGAGTGGGCTTTCTTACTTCTTAAGTTTAGTACATTTTAACATAAAGTTGTTGTATAGGATCTGTGTAAAATAAAATAATTCCACAATAAAATAAATTTCATTGTCTTCCATAAAACAAGGATATTAAGATTAAGATTTCGGCATATTCGTGTAATAAACTAACGAACTGACTGCAAATTTAATGTCTAAATCATGCCAAAACTTCCATGAAATGCAGTGCACCGATTTATTTGTAACGTATAGTTCCAAAGTGTTTGAAAATCATCTAGACCTTGACAACTTGTTTTAGTTCTTAAACTAATTATCAATAAATATAACAAAATATACTTATATTAATACTCAAATTATTGACAGTGGGCCATTGTCTTCCTCAGTTTTCTTCCGAAATTTTCTCGTCATTCTCTGAAATTTTTTGAAAAATGTGACGTCTTAGTTTTGGTCTCCGTTTGCAGATTCCCAATCATTTTCGTACACTTTTCTGACCAAAATGTTGATTTACCTTTGAACTTAACACCTCTAAACGGGACACAGTACAATATTTATCATCATCCACAACAATCAGTTTTTTGACAAAATGGATGCAGCTTAGAGCACGACAACATTTAGGAGTTTATTCTAACTGAGCCGCGGTATGTTTTGGTGCTTTTCTTCGTTTTCGAGGGAAATTGATTGAAAAACAGTGCAAAATTGAAAAATTTTGCTGTGAAACAAACTCAAACGAGTTCAATCAATCCTTATTCCTTCACCTGGCTTAAAATTCTTGATCGACCATTTTTTGGCAAATTATCGCACGGTTCGCAGGAATGTGAAGAAGGTATCTTCTTCACATTCCTTTATGGTCTGATAAATTGTTGATAGAGAAATATTTTGTTCTTGATAAATGACGACTATATCACGCTTGAGCATTCATCCAACTAGATTCATTTGCTTCTAAGACATTTTGCTAAACCAGAAAGCAAAAACTAACATATTAAGCTAATACTTCGCTTCCAGCGATAACCAGATTTACCAGCTTTTGAACATTTTTCGAAAACTTTGGGGCCATACTTTATTATTAATTATCAAAGAAAGTTTCAAAAAATAACCTTTCTGTTTTCTGTTTTTTTTTTCTGCGTAAACGAATATATATTTTTGGGAATTTTTATCCACGATTACAACATTCTAATCGAAAAGAATCCTGTTCGATGTACAGCCGTCACATGATAGAAGATGTTGCGAAAGATGTCACTTCTGTAATTTCTCGCGAAGTTCAAAAAATATGTTATTGTTATTGCTAACCTTATCTTAATGTTGGTCTCTTTATTTATATATACATATTGAATTTGCTTTGATTTACGCTGACGTAAATCAAAGTTTCTTAAATATACGTATGTAATATGAAATTCAACAACTACAAATCCATTTATTTTCTTTTATTGGGAGATGTCGTAGTTCAGTGCCGGAAACTAAGTTCAGAAGAGCTCGTATCTCCTGCAAGGATTAGATTATTCAATTGAATGCCTTTAAAAAACGGGTTATTATTATAGAATTTAATTTAACAAGCTGTCTGGATGTTTTGCGTGAAATATGAGCTAGTTTGAACTATCAAACGTGCGCAGCTGAAGGTCGAGATATGCATTTAAAAAAAGGACAATAATTGTATTCGGTTTTTTATCACTTTTACTTGTTTCTCGACGAATTGTTGTCATGGAAAGTTTAACAATTTACAGGACACAGCTTCTGACGGCGTATTATTTTTTCTTTCGTAATTAAACAGTTTTATTTTTATATTACTTGATAAAGATTTAACTTGCTTACAAGTTTAAAAATACATTCCAAATAAGAGATAATATACCATGTATGTCATTAAATAAATGTTGTTTTTAATAACGATAAACTTAATCTCAAATTCTATTAATATATTGCCATTAAAATACACACACGTTTCGAAACAAATTCAAGGTCATTTCGAAAGTAGTTTAATTACTACTACAATAGTTATAGCGTCACAGAAAATACTGACCTTAATTTTTGCAACATAAGCCATCAAAGCAAAAGCTAAAAGAATATATAATATAAGGTATTTAATACAAGTTTATCTGCCAAATAAATCTTGTTAAGCTTACTCTATACGAATATTTAATTAATTTAATTAAAAGACAAAATTTATTCAGCTTCGTTTAGACGTAGTCTGGCGAAATCTTCAAATACAATATTATCATCATCGTCATAAGTGTAGCAACTATTTTCGTATCTAGCCCTTTCAAAAGATTTCATCTTTTTCAACGCGCTGATCTTTTCTTTTTCCATGCTGCCGGGCGTCGGATGCAGCAATTTAAACGGAACATCTGTAGTTAATTCACCCCCCAAAGTACCACAATTCAGTTTCACCCTTAACGAGTACGATATTACGATACCAATGGCTTCAGCTGGGCATCTTCCTTCTGGCACCAAAGTTGAACTTGCTAGATTTACATCTTCATCTTTCAAATGACCATCTAAGGCAATCCGGCGCCTATCTTTATTACTAGATGCTAATGGTACTAAATATATTACTTTAGTGAAGGACGCGCCTGGTGTTATTGGGCAGCCTTCGCGAGTTTCCACGCTGGAAACGTACTTTGAGTATTGAGCATTTACCATGGTCACCTCACAATGCTGAACAATAAATGCCTTTATATTCCTTACTGACTTTCTGGAATTATTCGTTACAACAATATTTGAACCGATTTTCTCGCCGTGGTAATATAATTCCTTATCTAAAGTAACCTCTAATGAAATTTTTCCAGTTGAAAAAGTGAATCCTTTCGAAACTAATGAACTGGGAAGTCTCTTGCCTCTTGAAATAGGTGCATATTGTAGTTTTTTGATCGCCATGGTGATTGTACTCCTTTTATGTCCCGGATCATCTTCGTTTTCACCTACAAATACTTTTACATGGTATTCTACTCCTAAAGGTTTACCTTGGTCTTCTTCCCCAGGTTGTAAAGTAACTGATGAGGGCGCTAATTCTGGAAAATGAAAGGTGAATGCATGAGAGTCTTGCCCAAGTTTTTTCAATAGCTTTTCCTGTATCGGAGTGACGTGGATCTTGTCTCGCGTTTTAGGAATTATTTGTTCGGAAACCACAATCAATTCTTTACTAAACTTGACACCCATAACCTCGTCTTCTTCCCTGCCATATCTGTAAGTGGTAATAACCTGACCATATACTTTTCTACTCCGTAGATAATCATTTTCCACAACGACTATTCCGTCTATAGGATCTGTATGATCTACATGATCTATAAAATCGCGTTTACTAAGATAAACCGTGATTTTGCCATTTGGACTAGCCTTCTTAAACACCTTCACAGCAACCACCATGTTTGATTGCTGCTTTTACAAACTATTGGAAAATTAACCCGCTTTCAGTTATAAAACCTCTGCAAACGCTTCTAAGGTTTCCCTTGTAATCAAATTATGGATGTGATAAAGCGATTATCTTTTTTCCTCATAATGTCTTGTTTTCAAACTTACTTCACTTGGGTATGATTTTTTAGTTTTTGCGTGGGAGAATATATGTCACGTTGTTTTACTCGTTAATAGGATAATTAATGAGGTTATTCGTTTCAAATATGCAATCAATAACAATATTAAAATATAATGTTATGTAGTTCCTTAGGCTCGTAATGATACAAGACACTACATGTTCAAATTTAAACTTACACAGTATGCATGCATTCAACAACATATAATTTTCAGTATGGGACTGGATATTATTTTCGTTTTTTCTATGTTTATCTGTACCTTCCGAAACATTTAGAGAACTTTATGTTATTTACTTTGACGCCGGTAACAATTTCGCAATCCCTCTTTTTTTTTTTTTTAAAAAGGTGTAGTTTAAAAGCAGTGATTACTATAAACGTGTTCAAAACAAATATAACAACGAGTGCATAACAGCCTTCGTTCTTTGTATTATACAATGTTTCTTCTCTTCTAGTTCCAATCATCCCTTGATATAGCTGATGACGTCATCGATTCAAACGAAAAACGTCAAGTAAACAGTTCTTGGTCTAAGAACGATGAAGAAGTTGATGTTAAAGCCATCAACGACAGTATTCTAGTGGAGAATGGGCTCTATACCATATTGAAAAAGCATTTTTCCAATATTCCTTGTTACGTACCGGTTATGGAATTGTTCCATGATGCCACTTTAAAGGCGGCCATGGGACAAACTTTGGAGTTCTTTGCTAAAAAGGATGGAAAACCTGATTTAAGCGCGTTTACCATGAGCAGATACAATGCTATCGTTAAATACAGGACTTCTTATTATATGTTTTATCTTCCCGTCGCATTAGCGATGTATTTATCGGCAAGGTTCGATCCTGAAATGCACAGGCAAGCTAGAACGATCTTAATGGAAATGGGACATTTCTACCAGGTCCAGGTTAGTTATTTTCAAGTTATGATTTTTTTACGAATGGGATTATACTTCATTCATGATCTAATATGTATATATTATATATACTTTTGATACGAGACTAAATATTTTTTATGGTAATTTTAGGAGGACTTCTTAGATTGTTTTGGTGATCCAGCCTTAACAGGAAAAGCAGGCACCGACATCAGAGACGGAAAATGTACTTGGTTATCGGTAGTTGCATTACAGAGGGCCACATCTGAACATCAACGAATCTTCCAAAACAACTATGGCCAGCCGAATCTTCATTCAGAGATTATCATTAAAGATCTGTATGAAGAATTAAGTTTGCCAGTAACTTATTCCGTTTATGAAGAAGAAAGTTACAATCTTATCAAAACACATATTCAGCAGATTTCCAAAGGACTGCCTCATGAGTTGTTCTTCGCATTTATGGAGAAACTGTACGGAAGGGAATGTTAAATTTAGTCCACTACAAGAAAAATAATCTTTTAATGTCTAATTTCAAAAAATAATTTAAAAGTGTGATTCAAAGAGTGCTGTGTGACTGGATAGTATTTAGGCTTTTCTAATCCTATCTGGTATTTTTGTCTTTTATATTATTTTTTCGGGAGTATATTACTGCTACTAAGTAGTAGAGTATATTATCATATCCGAAACTAATTATACTTATTTAATCTTTAATGCATTTAAGTTTTTATACGTTTAAGAATTAACTTCATTCCTTTACTTAAAACAAAATAAATGTAAGTAAATTAGATGGAGATATGAAAACCTGTGCAAATGTGATGGTGTTTTTTTTTCTTTTAATTTATACTCGTGTATTTCTAAAATACGTACTTAAATAAAAGCAAATATTGAACACTGTTCTAACGTTGTTTTATTCTACTTCTCTTAGACTCTCTCACGTTTAAAAATAAGGACAAAATCACAATATAATATGTGCCACAGAAATACCGTCTCTTGACAGCACTTAACCTCTACCTGCTAGTATTAATTGATTACAAGTTGAAAGTTCTTTTAGCTAGTGAACATCTGTGATCTTGCCATATACTAGTATGCAAATAAAATATTGAATGAACTGTTTAATGGGGCTTTAGATATGTCTCTTCGATTACTATTAACTTGATCGAACCAAATTTGAATCAGCGCTGTAGAATGTAAAATATCTATGATATCACATATTCAAAAAAACATCAACATTTCTCAAAAACTCGATAATCAAAAACTATGCTAAAGCAAGTATAAGTAAGGTTGAAAAACGTTTACATTTAAAAACGCAGTAGCATGGTAGATGTTTCACTTAAAAAATAAATTTGCACAGGTTACCCTGGTGTAACCCGGCGAATAGAGATACGAACATGTGTGATGTTAGGTGTTTCCCATGCTACTACTCTGAACTGCCCGGCGTGCTCCAGAGCAATATTACACCTAAATTACTCTGAAATACATTCCTCCGTCCCCTAGTACACGCCCCCAAACTTCTGTGTATTTTACATTTTTTAGAGTGGGGTAATCAGCTGTTTTGTATTTGTTATAGTTTGATCAGGTGTGTTGTTTGATGGTTGTTTGCTTTCCTCGAGTTGTTTAGTAATATCAATTTTAAGTCACACAATCAAATAACATAACGCGACAATATGATAAATGTATGAATGCCAGAGCGCCCTCTAACGGAGTATATCAAACTATGATATACTTAAAATATGTTCCAGGCTACTTTTATATTATATTACTTTGGGTATTTTACTCTTGCGTAGCTTGGAGCAGTAAGCCCCAGCCTGGAAAACAGTTGTTGTTTCGTAATATATACGATCGACGACCAACTTGCAATGCTGTACCGATTAGCCGTAAACGGCGAAACGCGTTTATAGATGACGGCGTTGGTAATTTCGTATAAATTATTAATTTAATTAATATCCATTGGTGAATTTCAACTAGCCCGCAGAGATCAATACTGTATATAATATATTTAATATTAAACAAATAATGACAGTTGCAAACTAAACATTAATTCTGACATGTAATAATAATAAAAAATAATTGCAATAATACACATGAAAGCAAGAAATAAAATAGTAATAATGGTTCTTACTCGTCTCGGTAGATAAGAAGCAACTTTCGTTTTTCTTGAAATATTTCGTTCATCACGCATTATTCTTCAGTATAATTAATAGCCAAACACTAAACAAATTAGTTTAGAAAACGCTATTTTTCAGTACACAAGGTTTGGGGGTAGATTAAGTTTATAGGCTCTATAAAAGATGGATTTCTCTATTGTGCGTAATACAAGTAATGATCATGGCTGTAGCAATATCACATAACTTTATATTATGCATGACTTTCGATAATGTTTATCTGAAAAAAGTGTCTCTAAATGGCTTAGGAAAAGACAACCGATACATTCAAAGACTACATGTACGGGATGTACCATAAAGGTATTCTTTGATTAAGTACTAAGCACTGGTATAACTGAGTAGATAACATTTTTACATCGATTGTAACCATAACATCGAAACATGGAACAATATCCAAACAAATGCAAACATTTGTGTATGTTATTGTTATAGCAATAAGTGTAGTGCAACATTACTCGCGACCACATTAAGCTTGATAATTACATTGAACATCTCTTGCGAAAGCCGTTTAGTCGGTGTTTATTTTGGAAACTGTAGAATAGTGAATACAATTATTTATTTTTGACACATGAATATTCTAGTAAAGTATTTTGCAATCAAAGTGAAACATTCTGTATATACCTATCCATTATGATTTGTATTTAAAGAGCTTTCGATGGCTTTAAATGTTCGATATCTGCGATTTCATTTGCTATGCAAAACTTACCAATATCTGACAAAGCTATTTCTTTTGTACTTTTCAGTTACAAGCCTATCTTTTAATACTGGATGACATCATGGACAGTTCAGAGACTAGAAGAGGAGTGCCTTGCTGGTACAAACGTGAGAATGTTGGTATGTCGGCTATAAATGACAGTATGCTTATTGAAAATGGTATTTATGTTCTCCTCAAGAATCACTTCTCTCATTTACCTATGTATGTCCCGGCTATGGAGATGTTTAGGGACACAACCATGAAGACTTGCATGGGTCAAGCGTTGGATAATATGTGCATCCTAAATGGTAAACCAAATTTGAAACTCTTCACGATGAAAAGATTCATTGATATTGTGAAATATAAAACTGCCTACTATACATTCCATTTACCGACCGCACTTGGGATGTTCTTAGCAAATAAGTTTGATCCTGAAATGCATAGGCAAGCCAAAACGATTTTAATGGAAATGGGACAATTTTTTCAAGTTCAGGTAAGTTATGAACGAATCAATTTTAAAACAAAGAATTTTTGTACCTCAAAACAGGCTTTACCAATATTTAACTCGAAAAACTCTTTCCTTCGAAGCTATTTTAGTAGCAATTTCGGTAACTAAAAAAACAAATAACCAGCATTGTCGTGCGTAATCCGTAAAATGTGAAATCACCGGACATTTATAAGTGAATCATCTATTTTGCCTATGTATTCGCTTAGGTATTACAATTACCTATTCCTGTATTGCAGACTTTTGTCAGTTTCATGAATGCGCATCCACTTAAATGAATATCATTTGCATGCATATATATATATA